>CATKHM010000005.1:28874-137804 GCA_949751825.1 Blepharisma undulans
TCAGCAAATCATCCCATATAATATCATTGCATCATGGATGAGATTTTACTTCATCCGCTCCTCTTCTGCAGCCTAATCTTCTTTCTGGGTTTTTGTCCAGCAATTTAAGCAGCAAATCTTTTGCTTTATAGCTTATATAATTTGGAAAATAAGGATTTTCGTTTTGGATATTCCAATTCATTTTCCGTTTGTCAGGATCATAATAGGGTGGAAGGCCTGTAAGCATTTCGTATAAAAATGATCCTAGACTGTAAAAATCTACACCATGGCTATGCCCTGTCTTATTGAGCATCTCTGGGCACATATATTCTGGGGATCCACAGTAACTATACGTTCTTTCTCGACTGGTGACATTTTCTTTTGAAATTCCAAAGTCTGTGATTTTGATATGTCCATCGATATCCAATAAAACATTTTCTGGCTTCAAGTCTCTATATACAATATTTTTCTTATGCAAATACTCCAGTCCCAGCAGGATTTCTGCAAAGTAAAACTTTGCTTGCTTTTCATTAAATCTGCCAAGCTTATGCAGATGATAAAATAACTCTCCTCCAGGACAGAAGTCGAGAACTAGATTTAGCTCAGTCGCCGTTTGAAAAGCCCAATGAAGTTCAATTATAAACGGATGCGATGAATTTATCATGATATTCCTTTCTGCCAGCACCTGCTTGACTTTGTCTTCATTTATCACAAAATCTTTGCTCATAGTCTTAATTGCATATAATTTCCCTGTATCTTTTTTTCTTACTTCAGTTACTTTGGAAAAGCCTCCTTTGCCGATTAATTTGATAGTTTTGAAGTGAGACCAGCCGATTTCTCCTTTAACTTCTTCTTTAAACACAGCGTAAAGCTCTTCTTCATCACTTATTGGGAATAGTGGACGATCATATGAGCTCAGCCAGGCGTCAATAATTTCCAGGTTATTTTTTGTACGAAGAGCAACAATTTGGGATTCACTGTTATATTTTCGAATGACTTCAGAAAAGAGTCAGCCGCATGTTAAGGAATCTTCTATGATAGGAATTGCTATTAAATCTGAATTTATTTTTATTCGGAAAATCTTGCAGCATTTTCTTCTGAGAATTGGTGCCGACCGATGAGGTTTTAATGAGTGAGTTTGTTTGAATCCTTGCTGAAGATTTGAAGGTAATTGGCCCATTTTCTATGATTTTATTAAAGCAATTTTTTAGATATTCACCAACGGACATCAAGCATATTAAATAGGAGCTGATGGTAATTATTGATAATGAATTGCTGGATAATGTTCTTATTCAATAAGAAAATTGAGATTTATTTTTATTTATTGTTTTAGCTTGCTGTTTAACATAAAAATAGGTATGATAATTATGTGAAGATATTTACAAATATCAGTGCTGAAGCAATTAAAGATATATAAAAACTTTTCTCTTCTGCACAGAAGAATTATAAATTCTTTTATTGTAGACTATAATCAATTCAAAATTTATTCTTTCCAGAATATACTTTGATTCCTTCAAAAGAAAGCTCATTTTCTAATTTACTAAAAAATTAAGACCAAATTTCCAAATACTCTAACTTTAGAGTTTAAGGTATGGATAGTAGTTAAGATTCCAATCAACGTCAGCAGTCCTGAGGACTTCTTGAGGATCTTCTCCATTTTTCACTCTCTGTTCGAGCTCATTGAATTTCTCTTCAGTTATATTGAGAGCCTTGTAGAATTTCTGCTGAGCCTCTTCTCTTCTCTTGCGACCATCTTCAATTCCATGCTTTTTGACCATACCTTCAAGGCGATTCCACATCTTGTAGTTATGATATGAGCGTAGACGGTGCTTGAGTGTGCCTAAGCTGTAAGTATCAATATGGAATACAAACCAAAATATAATAGCCATGCCTCCTAATAAGTTGAAGATGTTGTAAGGGATCTTATACTTGAGGGTTATATCTTCGTCAGCTGTCAATGAAGAGGTAGCGTTCATTTGGACGATTTGGTGATATTGAGTGCTTCGTTGGAGGTTGATATATGTCTGGGTCTGGTATTTCCTGAGGAAGGCTGGCGCATAGCGATCGAGATACTTATAATACGATGACATTTATATAAATGGTAGAAATTCAATTAAATCCTGGAAATTAGAATTTAACTTAATTATTTTGGAAGAGTGGGATATCTTGAGGTTAAACTCCCCAAGCTTCAAAATTTTTTTTATCTATTTGGCTTTTAAAGTTTCTATATCAATGATAAAATCATTCGAATTTTCTTTGTAAAATTATGTAATGAGTTTGGATAATTTTTTAAAAGGTATATTAGGGATTGAATTGTTGGTTTCTTGAAGCCAACTGCGCATTTAATACACGAAGAATATTAGAAATCTGCTTGATCAGAATTAGCAAAAAATACACTGCTTCATTTACAATTTTTATTTGATTGATCGAATTTTCTAGGAAATATTGAACAATTCTTATTTAATTATGGGTATTTACCAAAAGCAGAGACAAAGCAACAATTAACGATAAATTATTAAAGCAGTAATTTAATTGCATAATGGCAAGCTAAAATAATAGATTATAGACTTGTGCTCTAATGATGATTAAAAAGATTTATAATTAGATATAAGCTCAATATATTTGTTATAAAATTTGTAATATTTCATTTTATTATGTGTTAGTGCTTGACTATTTCCAAATAGGCTTTGGCCTTTTTGGTAGGCCTCCAGAGTTCGACTGCCTCAACTCTATTTTATTTCCATTTCTCACTATAGGTGATGGAGGCCTCAGCTGTGAAGTCACTGGCCTTCTGCCTTTCGCCTGCATTTTGGCTTCCAAGTTTTCATTTACCCCTTCCTTTTTAAGCTGCAACTTAACATTTCCTACACCTTCAAACATCATATTTGCTTGCTTTTTAATTGGCTTATTCTCAACTTCTTCTTTGGCTCTTGCACTTTGAGCTCTTCCTTTAGGAGAATTATCTCTTTTTACTACACAAGCAGACCTTCTTGATTTCGTATTGCTGACATCTTCAAGCATATTTCCTAAATCTTCAAGGTTGTTTATTTTTAATGGAGCTGTTTCTGGCTTTTTGCTTCTTTTAATTCCTTGTACAAGTGCTCTGCATTCGTTTTGGCTGCCTTTGATGCATGATTTTAGGATCGCATATCCGTTTTCAATGGGATTTTTACTAGAAGGATGTGCAATGTCTTCTAGCATGCTTTTGTTATTGGTGTTGCAATCGCTCCAATTTATCAAAAATTGTTTTTCTTCATTTCTTGAGGTTTTGTAATCGATAAACGGTCCTACTTGGGCATTTATATAGGTATTCCTCAATAATAATTCTTCCGAATCAACATATGCGTCTTCTCCCAATTCATTTCAGGTTGAGGATTTTGGGCCGAATCCTTGACGAGTTAATCGGTGTTCTAAAGCTACCAATTGATGTACAAAATTCTGCCTCAATTCTAAGTTCGGTCTTCGTGAGTTTAAGAACTCAAGTGTCTTTACTAGAGTCCAACGGTATTTTTTCATAATGTAACCAGCCACTACACAGATACATCTAGATTTCCCAAGCACAGAATGAATGAGCACGCTTTCACAAGCATCCACAGCTTCTTCAATGAAGTCATAGCATTCGTCAAAACTAGTTGAACTTGCGTCAAAAATTATTTGTGAATCGAGATCTTGCCACGGAAATGACAAATATGAGATTCCAATAGGTTCCCAATGATTAGGAAGCTGAGTTGCAGCGCAATTTATGATGTGAGTAACTTTACTAGAAACTACAAACTCTAAATCTTGGGATGAATATTCATCGCCAATGAAAAGGCCGTCCTTTATCTTAATTGCTCCAATAAGGTCATCTTCTAACATCTTTAAATTAAACGTTGAATTTTAATAAAATGATATGTTATTTATTAAGAAGACGAGATCTTTGATAATCATTAACTTTTTTGCACCCATCACAAGCATAACGGTCCGTAGTATTGATTAATGTGCAAGATTCACAAATCCAAAACTTATTGGGATCATGGTTTGGCTTCGTATTTGATTTTGAATTTTCTGATCTAGATGCAGGAGCTGGAGGAAGAGTTATTGGGACTCTGGGAAGCTGAACTTTAGGAAGCATTGGAGGTGGAGTAGTTAGCGGAAGAGATCTTCTGCCTTCATCACTTTTAAATAAGTTCGACTGCAATCCAGAACTCTGAGGAGGTGCAGATACTTCTGGCATTTTTGGAATAGTTGGGAGCTGCTGTGGAGGATTAGGCAGTCTCACACTTGGCACTTGGGGTGCTGGCTTAGACTGAGTTTCTATCGGCTTTGAGTTCAAAGGGTCGACTTTGATAGGGATTGTTTTTATATCTGGTGAAGCAGAAGAATAGTTGCCAATTTCACATTCAACTTCAGACCCTGAACTGCTATCACTATCGCTGTCGCTATCACTACTACTTTCAGCAATAACCTTCTTCTTATCGACTTTTGTTGCCTTTTTATCTTCTTTTATTGGTATAGTCACATGATCATTGGGAGTAGGCTTTATAAATAAAATATCAGCAGGGTTTGTGGGGATTGAGGATATTTGGCTTTTCATCGATAAAGGAATTTGGGGTGGAGGGGGAGCTTTAAGTTCAGCTTTTTTCTGAGGAGCTGGCTGATTAATTGGTGTTTGAGCTGGCTTTTCACTATTGCTTGATAAGCTAGATAAATTCCCTGATGGCTGTTGAGGTGGTAAAGTTAATGAAAACCTTGGATAGCTTTGAGGTAATGATGCATCAGATGAAGACTTTTCAGCGCTTAAGTCAGGATTTATGCTGGAGTTTGATGGTACAGTTGGCGGAGTGAATACTTGAGAAGAATTAGGAGGAGGATTTATCGAATTAGCAGAAGTTGATGGAGCTGGCTGCTTTGGTCTAGAAAGACTGGAAGAATTAAACATAAAATCTGAGTTTTCACTTATTTGGACTGTTTGTGATTCAGTTGGGAGAGATGTAGGAAGATTGAACTTAGGCTGAGGAGCTTTGATAAATGGTGAAGGACTGGCTGGATATTGTGGTAAAGGTGCTTGATTGACCGTTGGAAACATTGAAGGAGGGTTTATCCCAGTTGATGATTGAATTGGAGGATTTATATTAGCGGATGGGAACATTGAAGGAGGGTTTGAGGAAGCTGGAGGAGGAATTATATTAGCTGATGGAAAGATTGATTGAGAAGGATTCTGAGGAGTAGGAGGCAATAATGAAGGAGTGGTTTTGCTTGGAGTGGATGAAAAGAGTGAGGGAGGAGGAGTTTTGCTAGGAATTACTGGAAATGCTGGAACAGGAGGTTTATTAGATGTCACGAAGGACAATAAAGAATCTTGCGGTTTTGTCTCAACAAGACTAGTATTCGCTGCTTTCTTTGGACTAGCATCTAAATCAGGCAAATCATAGCTGATGTCTTTCTGTAGAAAGAGATTTGTAGGTTTAGGCTGAACTACTGGGATCCTTGCTTCATTATTTGCCTTTATCTTGAGCAATGGCTTTATCTTATCTATCACATTGCTTTTGAGAGTGCTTGGAATAACCAATTCATGCTGCTCAGACAATCTTCTCAAATTTTTGATTTTATCATTGATATCTTTGGTGATCTTAAACTCATCAACTGCTTCTTGAGATCTAAATAGTTTTTACTCTATATAAAACAATATTTCAGGCAGCATTCCGAGCTCAGAGCAGCCAACAATAGCTTTTTCCCAAGATGGATACTCGCTTACGTCATATATTTTATGCAAAAGCCATGCATTTTTATCTCTAATAAGAGGAAAGCTTAAATTTCCTTTCTTCACTGTAAGTCCTCTGAGTCTTTTGACATCAATTGATGATGTAATAAACCTCCACAGATTTTGTGGATTTTTAAAGTTCCTCGTGTCAAGAAACTTATAAGCAATAATATCCTGTGATGAATTTGAAAAGCTTTTGATGCTGGGATTTCCCTCAACTTGCTTTTCTGAAATTGCTACAAAAGTGCTTGGCACAATCCCTCTGAGCTCAATAGCAATTTTTTGGTAAACTTCATCTGCTTCAGTCTCCATGAATTGGTCATAAAAATCTTCTGCGCCCAAAGAACCTCTTGACAATTTCTATATGATTTTTACTTTTAGCTGATTTCCCAGCTCATTTTCGTCAAACTTTGCCTTGGTAATCTTATCAATAATCCGGCTATCAGATAATCTGGATAATTCTTACAGTATTTTTATGATAGATCTCACAGCACTTTTATAGATGTTAATATTACTTTCGACACTGCTATCTTCTGTCTTTTTTCCTGTAGGTTTTTGCAGCTTTATTTCCTTTTTAGATAGACTTTGAAAGAAATCACCCATTTTGGTCTGATCTACAATTAATTATAATATTAGTAAATTTATCCAGCAAATTCAGGATTGTCTTTTAACACTTCATAGAGTGCCAAAGTAGCTAGTTTGTTTTGGACTTTTAAAGCGTCTCTTGCCCATAATAAATTTGACACAACTCTTTCTAATTTATTCGTCCCATGCTCTTTAAGCAAGTTTTCTGTAACTTGCAGCACTCTAATGATACTTGGCTGAAGGCTTTCTAGAAAGATGTTTCTCTCCATATAAATGCACCTCTCACAAAAATTTTTGAGCTGTTCCATTGCAAAAACTGAATACTCCAAATTGAACTTCCTGTGGTTTTTTAAGCCCAAGCTTGCAATATCAAGCAAAACAGCACACATCTCAGTAGCCTCCAGCATCACTACCAAAGGTGTTTCTTTCATTCTCAACAATTTAATTGTTTCTTCTTCATCTCTTTCAAAAACTTTGATGAAAAGGGTATATAAATACCCTCTGAAATATTGTCCTACATCATAGCTATGGTTAACTCGATCAAAAAACTTATCAATAACTTGGCTTGACGAGACATCAGTTGGCCCTACTTCCATTCATAAATCGAAATCTTCTTGGTTAAAAAATACTTTTACAATGTCTTCAAGGTTCTGCAGAGGAGTTAAGGTAGTTCTAATACTTCCCATTCCTGTGGCGAAATGCAGATTAAAGTAGACGTGCACTGCTATAAAATGTGCCTCTACGTCAAGATCTTTGTCGCCCTTGTAGGGAATTATATATCTGAGCCATACTGGTGTGTTCATTTGGTAAGCTGAAAGCAAAAGACCAAGAGAGTTTTCACGGTCGCTTGGAGAAACCAGATCGTGGAAAGAAGCTAATGGTTCATCTGAATGAGATGTATAAAAACCACTGACAAAGGCATCGGTACTGAAATCAAGCCAAAGAGCATATCTTATGAGGAGATCTAAAAATGCATGTGTGCCTGCATTAAATGAAGGCCCGTTCATATAAAACCCATAGCTGACGTGTCAAAGCGTGCTTTGCTTCCGAAATATTAATGAATTTAGCACGCTTTGTCCACAAATGCTAGAAACAATCCTCAGGTTATAGCCTTCTGGCAATGATTCATTAGCTGATAAGTGTAGAACTTCATAGGGATATAAAATAAGTTTAAAAAACCCTATTTCATCAGCATTTGACACAAATAAAACTTCTTCAAATCCAAGGATATAAGGAAGCTCAGAATTTTTATAATTTTCTCCAGTTGGGTCACTTTGGTACATTTGCCCTTGGACAAGATTCGGGACTCTACAATTATTATCTAAAATATCATTCGGATTAGCATTAAACATATCGTATTTGAATATTTCGCACATTAATTTCATAGCAAAAATTTTTAAGGGGTTGGGCAACAGCGGATAACTCAACAAAATATCCCTTGTAGTAAGAATAAGTGTTTCCATTACTCCTGTCTTAGCTATATACTCACATATAACTTGATACTCTAAGTTTTTCTTGGTTTTCTGTTTTTTCACTTCTTCTTTTAGATCAAAAACCTGTTCAGTCAGTTTTCCTTCTAATAGCTCACTATGAGAAAGATATTGCGGCACATTATATGCAGAAAGAAGCCTTGATAATAATTCATTCACTGAAGGACTTTGCCTTAAAAGCATTTCTGTTGTGTTCTGTGCTAGACTTCGGCAGATATATTCCAGTCTGTCTAAAATAATCAGCGTATAAGAATGAAAATCAAGTGTTCTCGATTTATTGACTGATATAAAATTAAGCATATTTTTCGTTAATTCTCTCAATAACAGCATTTCAGCGCTTGAACAGTCTCCAAAAATATCAAGCATCCCTTCTTTGAACCCTACAAAAAGCCCTTCAGCTAATTTTTGAAAATGGGCAAAATTGGTGTCATAATACGCATTAATTAAAATTTTCAATGCGAAATTGAGCTTCTGCATTCTGTAAAGTTTTGAGCTGTTGTGAGCAAATATTTGCAGAAGTTCTTCGATTAATGCGGTGTTTTTGGAACTTTCACTAGTGCATAAGACAAGTAAAAATACTTCTCAAAGCATTGTGATTATTTTTCCTTTTTTGTAGTATTTTATTATTTGTTCTCTTTTAGCCTCTAAATATTTTTGAGTATGAGGAGTGTCATATGGGTTCTTTTTCTCTGTATAAAACATTTCGGCATAGTTTCGTGCTGAATCTGGATTAGGGAAAACTCCTTGAAAGAGAGATATCATGGGGATATGAGAAGTTGTTTCATATACAAGTGGAGATTCTGGCTTGGAATAGTGCATTACATATGACTTTTTGGTGGTTATGTATTGAAAATGATCAGAAACTGCAGCTTCTGATGAATTTACAAATCTGGTCGGCGTCGATGCCCTGACCATATCCCTAATCCCCACTCTTGCCAAATCCTGTGTAAAAAGCAACACTCTTATATAACTCCTTCTCTTCTGCACAATTGCACTTTTCAATTCCGATATAAATAGCTGTTTATTTTCTTTGATTTCTTCAAATGTCACTTTTTTAACATAATTCGTCTGTGGGTCCTGCTCCACATAAAAATCTCTAATCAGATTCAGAGAATTATTAGACCCCAATCTCATAACATCCTCATATACGAATTCAGAAAACAGCTCAAAAGACTGTTCAAAATTCGGACCAGTCACAAAGCATTCAGCCCTGATTTCCAGCTGAGTTGGAGCTATTTCAGGAACATTTATCAAGCTAGACCTAAACAATTCTCCTCCCAAAACAGCAATTCTTGACTGCAGCTTGTATTCCCCATAGCTTCGTTTTTGTTCTGTGCAGAATTCTTTAATAACTTTTATAAGGATTTTGGTGGATTTTGGGTTTATATAATGCAGAAGGTGAGGCAGTCCTCATAGCTCGACTTCATTAGTTACGTTTGTGATGCCAAATTTTTGAGGTAATTCCAATCTATTCATCTGGTATTCGCGGACCTTTATTTGGAGTCGTTTCAGGTCATCTTTAGCTGCAAAGTAGGTAAAATGTCTAGATAAAGCTCCAAATGGGTTATCAGGTAGAGTATCAGCTGAGATAAGCGTCCTTATGCTGTTTTGTACAAGAAACTCAATATTAGAGGATTTCACATATTCCAATACGATTTTTTGGTGCTTGGTCGAGTTTTCCATTGTTATGAATTTTATTAAAGTAAGTTATTAAATGTCAAAAAGTTATTATCCTTTCCTGAAGCCTTCAAAACAGTCATGAGTGCCTTGGAACAAGCTTACAATTCGCTCATTCAGCCAAGATCTTAACAAAGCCTTAAGAACCACCCGAACTAAAAGTTCATCAATGCAGAAAATTGCAGTCCCCAATTCTTTGCAGATCTCTCCAATCAAGCCAAAGCCACCCAAGCATTATCCAGATAGTTCTCCTACATATTCAATAGACTCATCATGCAATATTTCAGCTGATTTTTATTTCCGTCTGCCTTCATTTGTAAAAGATTTAGACTCTGATCGAACAAGGCCAAAAACAGCCCGGTCCAAAAGAAATGTAGAAGTTGGAGAAACACCTGATTCTTTTATAGAAAATTACCACCCAATCAATAGAGCTTATTCAAAAGAACAAGCAGGAAATATGTTAAAGAAAAAACTAGAGCCAAGACAAATAAAAATAATTTTTAAGTCATTTCATACAAAAAGGTCTTTATCTCCAAAGAAAAGGCCTATAGAATATTATACAGCCAGAAAATTCCATAATAAAGAAAGCTCAAGAAAAGAAGAACCAATTGTGATAGGAAGTAAAGTAAGAAAATATTACATGGAGAAGCCGATGACTGAAAGAGAAAGACATCGCGATTCGACAAGAACGGATATTTTCATGACGGATGAAATGTTTATGATGCCTAAATTTTCAGTGTAAACTATTTTTATCATTATTTTTTGGGTCTTCTTTTGTTGGTGTATGGTCGAACTGCTGGTGGACCAATCATTAAAGCTAGTTGAGGGTTCCCATATGTTTTTTTCTCAGACCCAGCGCTATAGTTTCTTGATCGATGCGAAGAAAGAGATGCATTAGATTCAATATCTGATGAATTTGTTTTTACTCGATTTTCTGCTTCTGAAATAAAATCAAGCACATCTACATAATTATTTGTTTTAATTTCTTTGACAAGGTTAACCGGACAAGTTGTATTTGGAGAAAATGTTTTATATGTTCTCTTTTCTCGTAACGGAACTCTTGATGTTAGACATTGATTTCTTTCATTACTGTTTGATCTTTTCTTGGTAGGAGTGTTTGATTTTTGAGTTTTTAATGCAGGTGTTTGTGAGCATCTAGCTCTTGCAGTTTCAATATCAGCTTGAATTTTTCCATTTTCAAAATAAAACTTTGGCGTTTCTTTTGTCATGTCTCTATAAGGTGACTCAAAAATTTCATTAGCTCTGATTGTATTTGATAAAGGACTTTCATTAATATCATTATTCTTGGCAGCCGGAAGAGGGAGTTTCAGCAAATTTTGCTTCATCCTTATAGTAATTGGAGGCCTTTTGTCTGGAGTCACTGTGAAAGCAAAAGACTTCAAGCTTGAAAACTCTGAAAATGAAATCAAATCGTCTGGATTTATTGATGTAAGCTTTGGGAGCAAAATTTTGATTTCTTCATGAATTTTTTCTCTTTCTTCAATTGGATTGCTTTTAATCGAAAGTCTGGTGAGCTTTTGCATTATTGATAAAGTTGCAATACTTTCTAATGTTTCTATTGAATTTTTTGATATATCTAATATTGTAAGTTTATCAATCTGGCATAAGCTATTTACATTTTTCATAGAATTATTGTTCAAATATAGCTCAACTAGGTTTTTCACCTTCCATAGTCCTTTCAGACTATGAATTTTGTTATTCCCCAAGTTTAAGAGCTTTAGATTTTGATGAGACTTTGAAAACTCAAATTCTTCAATTTCATTTGAGTTTAAATTCAGAATAATCAATGATTTGGGTAGATCAAATGTTTTCAATGATATTGAGTTCCCAGAGAGATTCAAATAAAGTAGATCTTCAGTAATCAATGGATTTGGGAAAGATATTTTTCCTGCTTGAAAAGAGAGATTTATTGAGTTTTGCTTGGTTGGCTCTTCGTTTTTTGATTTTCTATTTAAAAAGCTGATTCCGCTTAAGAGAATTTCTTCAGATGAGCATGATTTATTCTTTTCATTTTGTGGCGGCCGATAATCTCTTGAAGAAAAGATATCCTCCGTTTGCAGTGTTTCTTTTGTATTGGTGTAATCTATTATGCTGCTTAATTGATCAATTGTATCTGTTGTATCTGAAGCTTTATCAAAGCCATTGATATCTCTTACACAAGAAATCAATTGAAGAGGCCTGTTTTCTTCAAAATTGGTTTTCCTTTTAAAAGAGCCTAATTTGATTAAAGTGTCAAGAATTTGATCTCATGAGAGCATGTCTTGTTTTAAAATTTCAAATTCAGATAAAATATCATCCAAGGACAGCGATTTTGATTTTGAAAATAAAATATATGATTGCTCGTCTTGCAAATTAAAACTGGCTGAGCTTTTTTTTATTTCATCAATAAATTTTTGTTTGCTGATTTTTTGGTTTAGATTGTCTCTCTCCGTGGAATATTTTCCAAAAATTTGTTCTGCTGATTTGAATCATTCCATTCGGCTCATCACACCGCCTGCATTTAAATTTGATTTCATTTATGTAATATTAAAACGAATATTAAGAAATTATAAGTAGAATAAAATCCATGATTTATTTGATAGAATTCAGTTTAAGATCAGAATAATCCTTAGTTAATCGAATGAAACCTGAGGATCATTTTCAAGCATAAAGCTTCTCAAGACAATAGGTCCACTGAAAAGCCCATTTCCAGCACGATAGGTGTCTATGAAATAATCTTCTTCATCTAAAGCAATTTCTGAAAAGTCGTCCTCAGTGTGCCAAGTCACCATAGGCGAATCCTCATTCTCAACTATAGAATTATTTAAATTTGTCCCTGTTGTATAGCTTGCTGCTGTATTCTCATCAGATGCTATAGAGCATCTTAATTCAGTCTTTACTCTTTTTTTAGAAAGAAAACTATTGTTTGCAAATATCTGATTTTCTTGAGTTGAAGGTTTGGATAATGGCTTTTCATTTATTTCACTAGTAAATTTTCATGGCTTTTTCTTATTTTTCTTGCATTTGTTAATCTTTTTTGTTTTCACCTGCTGCTGCTCTGAACAAATATCTTGAGAGATTTGCTGCTCAATCTGTTTTTCTTCTTGTTGTTTTTGGAAAAAATAAGGAGGCTCATAAGCTTGTGGGATCCAAATAAAATTTTCTTTTATTTCAAATTTTGAAGATACCATGGTAAATTTTAATGCATTTATTTTTTTAGTTTTGCATACATCTCGTCCTAAAGTAAGTGAAAGAGCCAGAGTGATTGAAAAAATAAATAATATAACTATTTCAATTCCTCTTAATGTATATAATTTAAAGTTGGCATATGCAGATTTTTCAATAATATGAAGTGGAAAATTCAAATTGATGCCAATTTCTACAATCTCAATGTCTGTATAGATTTCCATATGAAAACTTGCTGAGAATTCATGGAAATCTGGAGCATATAGTAAGCTGATCTTATAAGAAGATCTAGGATCAATTTTTATGCTTTCACCGCAAGGATAAAGAATAAATCCATGCATCTCACAGCTGGTCCCATCTAAATAAATACCTTTAATTGATGCTTCAGCTTGCCCTAAATTAACAAGAGTATATTCTTTTCTGAAAAATAGCTCATCATCTAATTTGTCATTTTCTGATATATGAAAATTTAATAGCCCAGACTTTGATTCAAGTATATTCAGATTATAAGAAATTCCTTCAGCAGCAATTTTTATGTGCTGCACCAATTTAGAACCGTTTCTAATAAAAAGTGAAGCTGAATATTTTTTGGCATGGTTTGGCTGAAAAACCAATGTTCCTATTTTACCTCTGCTATGAGGAGGCATCATAGCAATTCCATGCTTTTCCAAATAGAATGGGAAATCAATTGATTTTTTTTCATGTGAATTTGCTGAAAATAAAATTTCATCAAAATCTTCTTTTCCAAAGCCAAGTCCACTTATAATTTTTCCATACAAATTTACAGTTTCCAGAGTCCGTTTAAGTTTTGGTAATTTTCTATGAGTGAGTGTTTTGATTATTTCAATTTCAGCATCCTTTTCGCATTCCGATGATTTGGGCAAATGCTCAAACTCATCTTCCTCATTTGAATTAAAATCATTTTTGCAGTGTTTATAATTCAGATGAATATTCACAGGAGCAACAAATAATTCCACAAATGCAGGCTCATCTGATGTATTTTCGAACTCTATTGTTTTTTCATATTTATTTTCAATACTGACTTTCCCTATATCGATTTCCGAATATATAAGATTTTCATTAGTTTCACTGATTTCCTTATATGAGATAGATTTAGGGTTTTTTTTCTGATCATTATTAAGTGTAGTAATCATTTTATTTGCATTGGCAAAGATATCAGGAAAAGGATTTGAAGAATTTTCAAACATATTCAATCATTGGGTTTTCAATCAATCAGGCATAGTTTCTAAAAATTCAGGCTTCAAAAATTCATTCAGCTCAGTCATAGAAATATTGCGCAGATGCATGTCTTCGCATTTGATTTGATGGAAGAATGAAGATGGGTGATTAGGATCGAAAAAAGGCACTGAATATTTGAAGCCTTGAAAATTGGTAGTTTGTTGAGGAGAGGGATTTGAAGCTCTAGATAAATGTGAGCAGGATATTGAGGCTGAAATAGTACTGATTAGACAAACTAAAGCAAATAAAAAAGTCATCATGTATATTTTTATTATCATGAATAATAAGAAAAAGAGTATTGGAAAGGTATATTATATAGATTTGTTGAAGCCTCTGTGAAAATAGAAATTTTTATATCTTTTGAGACGGTTACGCACATTTCATTGGAATTTAAAATGAATTATATTTCATTATATAATAATTTAATATCCCATAAAAGGAGCATATTCGATATGATTTTTAATATCATTATTATACACAATTATTGAGCCTAACACTTCTGAAATTTTAATGATGATAAAATTAAGATGAATTATAAATAACCTTAGACGATTTTGGTATTTTATAAAATATAAAGAGATCTCAGTTTTTAGTTAGTTTGAAAGAGGATTGCATAATCGTAGGGCATCTTTGTTTATCTGTGTTTAATATTTCTTTATTGAATTATGAAATCGTTATATAAATAATCAATTGCTTTATTAAATATTCTTATAACTAATTTTTCGAAACTTGAATCAAGAAAATATAAACTAAATCTACAGGTACAAAAGTGAAATCTGCATAAATCCATTTTATTTCATTTCCAGCAAACACTCCAATCTTTTGCCTTTTCAAAGTGCCAGGAGCATTACTTTTAATTATTTCCACAATTTTGCTCAACAATTCACTAGAATTTTCAAATACTTCATTAATTGTTGCTCCAACAATCCTTTCTCGTTTAAGGTTGAATAGCTCTGCAGCATGAGTATTCGCTTTTAATATGAGCCCTTCAAAATTAACATGAAAAATAGCTTCTTTAGTTGCTTGAAAGCAAACTTCATTTAAATCTGAAGCTTGCAAAATTCCTTCCAAATGACTTGAAGCTGTCATTAAAGCTTCATAAATAGATAAAAAATTGATTAAAATCTTCTCACTATTTTCCTTGAATTTCTTACTTCCTACTTTATTTATGCATAAAACAGCGCCTTTTTGGTTGATTGGATAGCATAAAGCTTCTTTAAACTTGAAATTGCTATCAAATTTGAGATCTGGATGATTTTCTGCATCAGTGATCATAATTGGGTTTTGGGACATCAAAGCTTCATTTGCAATTAAATCGCTTGCAGCGCAAGGCTCAACACTTAGCAACACAGTGCTAGATATTTCCTTTTTGCTTTCATTATAAGTATAAATAGCAACACCATCGCAATTCAGCTGCGATTTCAAGCAACTTGTCAATGAATTCAATACTGGATTAACTAAGGATTCTTTAGAGCTCTCAATGTATCTGTCAGAGGTTATTTTGAATTTCGATAATTCTTTCAGTAAATATGTTGCCATTCCTACAGAAAGCTGCCTTACAATTTGATCAAAAAGTGGTAAATCTTCAGTTGAAAATTTAGTTCTCTTATTTATGCACTCTAAGATTCCAATCAGCTGATCTCCTACTTTCAGAGGATAGCAGAGCACATTATTAACACTTGACCCACAAATTTTTTCATATTTTCAATCAAATCGAAAATCATCAGCTGCTTCATTCATATAAAACGGCTTTTCACATGAATATGAGAAATGGCCAAAATCTTTATTGACGACTATTTGCTCAGATATTTCTGTGTTAATTGCTTTGCAATAAAACTGATTTGTCTCTTCATCATATAAGAAAACAGTCACCCTCTCAATTTCTAAAATATCTGAAATCATTTCAAGAACTCTTGGAAGAAAAACATTTTCATAGTTTTGAAAAGCTACATTTCTTAATGATATAAATAAGCTTAGAGATTCAAATAAAATTCCTCTTAACTTTGAGTAATTTTCATGCTTTAAGATTTTTGTCAGTGGTTTCATGTCTTTTCTGCTAAATTGCGCATCTAAAATCATCTTTAGAAACGATGAGCCTGTAAAAGACTTGTACAAAGCAAATTCATCTTCAAAAATTGACGATTTCGTACTTGAAGAAGGCAAGGGTTGCGATGATAATTTTCTCAAAGTAGCTGCATCATAGCTTTGATTAAGTCCTCTCTGCTTGCGCTTTCTGGTAGACTTGTATGAGGTTTGAGGCTTGTGATTTATGTAAGGCATCATCCTCACATGAATTTCTTCATCTTCACTTGGGAGAGCAGGCAATGAAGGTAAATTTTCATGTAATTCATCAGTTATATACTTTATCAACAAGTCAACAGTTTGCTTTAAATTAATATTATTTTCTTCAAGGGCTCTAATTTGTTTTTCATATAGTTTGATAGTTTTTTGCTGAGATCGAATCAGTGAAACTTTTTCTGATAAATTGCTTTGAAGATCCATCTTGATAAAATTATTTAGAAATAAAGTGAAGATGGATTAAATTAAAAATAAATTTTAAATAAATGATTATAAAAAATATGACTTTTATATAAAAAAGAAGGATTTAGAAAATATCGAATTAATTCTGAACATGCTGGAGACAGAGAAATTGTTATTTATTATAAATTGTTGTACAACAATATTAGATATTTATTGCATTAAGAAAAAACTCTAAAATAACTCATTTGTGATTTTTAATTAAGTTTATTGAGCAAATTCTGTATCTAAAATTATCTTTTATCTTTAATGATTTCATATTTATAATAAAATTCACTCGCTTGGTTATTTTTCTGCAACTGAAATTCAAACACAAGAATAATATGGATAATAATTTAATTTGATATCGATTAATTATATTAGTTAACTCTTCTTGCGAAATAGACACTATTAAACAAAGATATGACTAAGCCTGTAATGGATGACTGTATAAAATATCACTTGGTAACTGTACCAAACTTGAAGAACCAGAAATTGGCGGCAGAAAAATTTGTTTCTCCTCCAACTTAACGTCAGAAATTGGGCTTTCTTGCTCTAATATCGAAGGGAAAAGGTTCAGACAATGGGAAAGCTTCAAATAATACCTTCCTGTCGCGTTTTCTTCGATTTTTGATGCATAACTCTTAATAGCAACATGTATCCTTTTATGGGCTGAAAGTTGGCTGCCCTGCCTGAATTTCATGCCACATCCAGGCTCTTTGCAGACATAGGGTTTTTCCCCAGAATGGGTGAATAAATGTTCATTCAAATTTTGTTTGGACGATAAAATCTTCATACAATGCGGACATTGGTATTTTTTATCTTGCATGTGCAAAGCTTCCACATGTCGGTCCAAATTAAATTTATTTTTGTAAGATCTATTGCAACCTTCAATAGGGCAATTAAAGACCATGTCTTTCATAATATTCAATTTATAAACGAAACCGGCTTGACTGACTGAAATCCTTGTCAAATATGGAGAGAAGAATCTATTTCGCCTAGAAATTTTCTCCGCTTGAGAAAATCTGGCAGATAACAAAAGTATTTAAATAAAAAGAAAGGTATTTGGAAAGCGGTGATCCTTACGATAGTTTCCAACGCTAAAAAAATTAAAAATTTATTTAAAGCTGTTGTGGTCTAAGGATGCTCTAATGATAGACGCAAAATATTTTCTGGATTTTGCTGGCAATTAATATTTTAGTCAAAAATAAGTTTAGCAGAAGAAGAACAATAAGCAGAAGTTTTATTGGTTTTACATTATCATAAAAATGGATTTATAACAAATGATAATTATTAAGCTGAGTCTACTATTAGATAGATAATGCCTCATGAAATCTAAAATTAAAGAATTATAATAATTACAAACTGTTATATTT
The DNA here is from genome assembly GCA_949751825.1 of Blepharisma undulans. NCBI lineage: Eukaryota > Ciliophora > Heterotrichea > Heterotrichida > Blepharismidae > Blepharisma > Blepharisma undulans. The sequence goes on from CATKHM010000005.1 coordinate 46,667, forward strand.
TTCATATTTTATTATCATTAAAATTTAGGAATTCAGTATTTCTGTTAATAGGGCTGAATGACCCAAAAGCTCAGGTTATGATTCATTTAGTATGAAAATAAATCAAAAACTGGTTAAGTGTTTTTTGAATTTTTGAATCTATTATTTTAAATTTGAGTATTTATTTCGTCGCTATCAAGCAATACTTAGGCATTGCAAATATTAAAAATTTGCCTATACCCTAATAATTAATAAATAATAAGAAAATGGCTTTTTACTTCATCTTCTTGTTGGTTTTTGCCTTATCATCACCAATTTCACAAAATTATTGCTGATCCTACAAATGTAAAGACAGTGAAATGGCTTGAGACATCTCAACCTGCATATACCCTTCAACTTTTCAATCAACTTATTTTTTAAACCCATGCACTTATCCATTATATTGCCCCTCATCTCAAGCCAGCCAGCAAAATCTGACATGCATAGAAAAGCCATCTACTCAATACAATTCATATCCAGGAGAACCTTGCAACCAAACAGCTGATTGTGCCTATGGAGACTGTGTAACAAATAAATGTGTAGGATCCTTGATATCTGGATATTGCTCCACACATGCAGATTGTGACGTAGGTCTCCGTTGCTATAAAAGTAGATGCACATCTCTAATTAAAGCTGGAAAGTCAGGATGTACAAGTGACTATGACTGCTACCCAAATTCTGGATGCAATATTATAGGCTTTACAGGAACTTGTGTTGAATATTTTTCTCTTCCATCTGGATCATATATATCAAGCTGTTCCAGGAGCAAGCAGGCAGGGATTAATTATTTATGCAGTTCAGGAGTCTGCTTAATGGGATCATTTTTTACAAGTATCGGAACTTGTATAGATGCGCCAGTTTCAAAGCAGATAAATCCTCAGATTTGCAGTGATGATAGTGATTGTTTAGGAAGTGCCTTGTCTTATCAATTTACCTCAGCATGTACATGTGGTATGAATCCTTATGGAACTTCTTATTGTCAGCCTTTTTATGGGGACAGTCAATATCTTGATTATTTTTCTCTATTAAAGGACTTTATGAATTCTTCTGCACTAGAAAATTGCAATACATTAAGAAGATTCAACGAAAATTGTTGAAAATTATCTTCTGAGTCTGAGTCTTTGATTTCAGCTAAATTTTTAGCTGAAAATTATCCGTTGTTGCAAAATAATGATGATTGCACAGAAATTATTTATTTTCAAGACTACTATGGAATTGAAGAGAGTGCTGTAAAACTACTATTGAGCATAATCGTCTTAGTAATAATAATTTAAGATGGCTGCTCGAATATTTAAGCAGGCTCCTTTTTTGAATATTCGTAATAAAGAATCTATTGGAGCCAGTCCATTAGACACAAGCTATTATCCTTTCAACGAAATAGTATTCGTAAATTTTATCTAAGTACAATATTGGAAAACAGTTTGGAAATGGTTCATCTGTCACAGAGGTTTTGACTGCAGACACAGTAGCGAGAAAAATAGCTAAACAAAAAGATATGTTAGTAAACCATAAAGAAATTGCTATTGTTGGAAGGTCAAACTGTGGAAAATCTAGCTTAATTAATGCCCTTGTAAATGATAAAGTTGCAATTGCTTCAAAAACTCCAGGAAGAACCCAGCAATTAATTTTTCATACCCTGGGATTTAAATCACCTTTTATACTCAGTCTGGTTGATGCCCCTGGATATGGGTATGCAAGTGCTCCGGACACAGAACTGGATAAATGAAAAAAATTGACATCAATTTATTTTAGTTCTTCAGAAAATTTACATAAGACTGTTATTTTATTAGATGCGAGAAGAGGCATGATGACCACTGATAAAATGCTTATGGATTGGCTCGATAGTTTATCTAGACCATATATCATTTGTTTGACAAAAGCTGACTTAATAAGTGATACAAAAATAAAAGATACATTGATAAATATAGGAGATTATATTAGAGATCGCAGCAGAAAATGCTCTGAGACAGTGCTTATTACCAGCTCAAAGTAATTCGTAATTAGATTGAATTATGGAATAAGAGAGATGCAAGCTTATTTGTCATATTCAATAGTAACGAATGAGCTGATTCAATTAAGTAATTAGTTTCTTTAAAGTTTAATATACAAGAAAAATTTTTAAATAAAATAATCAATCGCCACAAATTAATCTAAAATTCTTAGTTATGCTGAAAGAATGGTTGTGCCTCCTGCTTTTTTAATTCTTTCTTCAGCCTTTGCTGAGAAAATTCTTGCCTTTACATTGATTGGTCTTGTAAGAACACCTCTGCCAAGAACTTTGAAGAATCCGTGAGCTCCTGCATCAACCAGAGGAATTTCTTTTGAAGCCTTTTGCTCTTCAGTCAACAGTGTGTTGAGAGTGTCGAGATTAACACATGGGCAGAATTCTGTATTTTTCTTTAAGTGGAATCGCCTCATTCCAACTTTTCCAAAGTAGCCTGGGTGGAATTTGTCAAATAAAATTCTGAGATGGTGGAGTCCACCTGCATTACCACGACCACAAGGATGCTTCCTATGTTTGCCAATACGACCATGTCCCATGCTAACATGTCCTCTGAGCTTCCTGGTATGCTTGAGTCTCGCCACCATATTAATTTCCAATTTAGAGGAAATAGACTTGACTTTTTATGATTCTTATAAAAATAAGTGCTATTCTTGAAATTAGGGTATTTGTACTTTAAAATAAAAATACAAAAAGAAGCAATTAATATTGCAGAGAATCGCAATTAAAATTTTAAAATTCATTTGAGTATATATATAGATTATCATTTAAAACAAATTAAGGAAATTTCTCACTCATATATTTGATATATTGATCAAAATATATGAATAATTGTGAACTAAATTTATTAGTAGAAATTAAAATTGAAGTAAATTTAGTTTAAGGCATTTTGAATATTAGAAATAAGCCAAAGATCTGGCAACTATTTTACTTAATAAACTATGAACAATGAATCATAAATGGTTTAAATTTGGTTATTTAAAAACTTTTTTTTGGAATCATTGTTTCTCAACGCAGACCAATCTGATCAGTACTTCAATCTAATTTCCCTTCCAAACGAATTTAAAATAGCATAAGATCTAATAGGAAGCCATTAATTTATGCAAAAGTTGAGTTGGCCTGTCTTCTTCTGATTTGAATATTGAAAAACCATCAGAATTTTGCAAATTGCTATCAGTCTCATATAGTCTCGTTTTAAAAATATAAATTTGCTGGCTTCTATATTAAACGTTCTGAATTAAATTCTGCCTTCTGAGCTGTTCAAATAGCCTATTATCCAAAAATCTCGTAAGACTTTCCATATATTGTAAAATAATTCAATGAAAAATAGACTCACTCGCTTCAATTCTCGTGCCGAGACGTGTGGCATATGCTTAAATTCAGTGGAGTTTCAAGGAAAATTAGATTGCTGCAAACACTCTTTTTGTTTTGATTGCATTGAAAGATGGTCTCAGGTATTTTCTAATTAGACAGAAAACACATGCCCCCTATGTAAGCTGAGATTCACTTCTATTACAAGAGTTTCACACAGAGTGAATTATTGCGTTAAGAAAAAACCAAAAGTTCTATATGTAAAACATAAAAGTCAAAGAGATCTGATTGATGACCAATTCAGATTAGTTTTCAGACGTACAGAGAACGAGCTAGATATGAATCTAGGAAGACTCGTTTTTCAAGAATTTCAAAGAGGAAGAGGCAACGAAGCTGTTTTAAGAGCATTGATCTCATATTTCTACCTTAATTTAGAAAATTAATAATATACAATAAACAAACTTTAAACACGAAAAAATTTGGATGAAATCATTTAATTAAATCATATTCAGGATTTTATTTAAAATTCCCGAATAGTTGGAACTTCCAATATGTTAATATTCTTCATGAATACTGCGAAGCCCAGGTCGTGCTTCGATGGTGTCATTCAGTGAGGCTTGGGAGGTTAAATATTCATCAATTAGGCCAAAAAAGTTGGCTTGGGATGAAAATAGATAATCGAAAAATTCGTTTATCGTTGTTACTTGCGCTTCAACAGAATGACGAAGACAACTGCCGTTCTCTTCATTATATTTGGCTTCTTTATCATAGCAATAAATAAAATCAATTTTGTAGTGGTCTTTTCCTTTTTGAGAAATTAGAGCTGTATATTCTTTGAAATTCGATGGCACTGGTTCTTTGAAAATTTCTGTAAAATTATGCTTATCTACAATTGCAACTGGTGGTATTTTCCTGTTTTTATTAGTTGTTGTTGATTGTGGATCATTTCGTTTTTCTTCAATAGTTATTATTGATATAGCGTTTTGACTTTTTTTGTCTGTTTCCTTCTTTCTTTTACTTTCTTTTTTTTCTTTTTGGATTCTGACTATCTCATTTTTATATTTTTCACATTTTTCTTTTACCAAATCAGCAAAGTTTGTAAATTCTCCAACAGCTTCTCCAACTATGCTGAATATGTGTTCTGGATCAATTTTTCTAGGACTCCAACAGAAACTGAATGAAGACCTTCCTTCAAGAACAAAATTTCCTTTGGATTCTTGGCATGCTCTTTGCAGGAAAACATGTGGAATTCCTCTATTGCTGAAAAAAGAGGACTCATTAATTAAAACTTTAGATAAACTGTTCTCTATAAACACTAATTGAACAGATATTAAATAGTTTCCACATTCCTGCTCAAGAATTTCAAAAAAGACCTCATTTCTTTGAGAGGCTATTTTGGTTGGAATATCGTTTCTGTCAGTAAATGCCTTAAATTCTTCTAATAATCCCATATTAAAATATTAATTTAAATTTTATAACGCTTCTAATATATTCAACAAAAGCAAATCTAATTTTAACCTGAAGATTCAATGCATGCTCAGAATTGCTGCTTATTAATTCAAAAGATATTAAGCTAAAAAACTGTAACTGTAATAGATATTAAGTGCTGAGTTTAAATTTGCTATTAAAAATGAAATTTTATGTGATCATATTCTATATAAATATAAAGTTTGGAAAAGGTGAGCAATAACAAAAAATTAAAAGCTCGTGAAATAGATTTACTTAATTTTAAATAAAAGAATTATATAGGATAATTGAAAATATCTGATAGGATCTATTGTTGATAAGAGTGCACCCTTTTGAATGCAAAAAAAATTTTTTTAATACAGCTTTCAGGATTTTAATCCATATATTTCTGTGTAGATAGCAATTTAATAAACCTATACTCTAAAATACACCAAAAGATAAATTCAGTCAAAACTTTTGATTCTCTGTAAAAAAGCTTAAAACATTTATAATAGCTTTTTTAATAGTGTTTTAATGATTCTCAGAATGAGGTAATTGAAGAATTTTAAAGCTAAAAGAGTCAAACATGTTTTAATTAATTATAATAGATTATTCATATTGAGTATTTATTTAAATAGATCAATAACATTCAAAATAAGGCAAGTGCTGAATAAATAAGAAAAACTGCAAGCTATAGAACAAAAAATCTATTGATATAAATAACTTTATATGATGACATTTAAAGCCACATAATTATCACAAACCATTTTATTTTGATAAATTCCATGAATGAAAATTGGCAGTCCTTAGCTGTAATATTTCTAATTTATTGGCAATTAATTTTAAGAACCAACTCGAAGAGTTAACAAATACTTAATATAGGTATTACTTACCAACTCTCTGAATTGATTTTTTTAACGTAAGGTGTTGGATCAACTCAAGGAGCATCATGAATTTTCCCAGCTCAGGATGATTTATTGCCAGGTTTGACTATATTAGCATTTAGTTAGGATATAAAATTGTTTTAAATTTTAATAAAAATGAATCACTTTGATCAATATGCTATGCACAATGAAACATTGAAAATTTTGCAAGACATTATATTTTAATAAATAATAATATGGGTTGCTCTATTAATACTAGACTCAAAAGAGTACAGACTGCGGAAGGTACAAGACTTGATAACCAAAGCAATAAAGAAATCAAACTTGCTGCTAGTTCTCTATGCCATGAGAATTTGAAAAGTTTTGCAGATGTTTTCAGACTAGGTCCTATGATTTCTCATGGGCCTTATTCAGAAATTCATACCTGTACAAATAGAGAGACAAATATTAAACGTTGTGTAAAAATTTATCGCAAAGATTTGCTACCAAATGAAACTGTTCGCACTTCAATTGTAAGCCAAATCGAAATCCAAAAGTCACTTGACCATCCAAACGTAGTTAAAATATTTGAATTCTTTGAAGATGTCAAACGAATTCATGTCATTTATGAGCTCTGCTCTGGAGGCGATCTTTCTAGCGAAATTCCAGAAGGAAAGTGCCTTCCAGAAGCTAAAGTTGCAAAAATAATAGAGCAACTTTTGCTTGCTGTTTCCTTCATGCACGAACATAATATTATGCATAGAACACTTAGACCAGAATGTATTTTACTGGAAGAGCCTCACAACTTAAACACAATTAAAGTTTTCGACTTTGAGCATGCCTCACGAATTGACATAATTCAGCCTCTTGTAATGAGAGATGGCATAATAAATTATATTTCTCCAGAAGCACTCGACTGTATATATAATGAAACGTCAGATCTCTGGAGCATTGGAGTTATTTTATATTTACTACTCTGTGGTTCATTACCTTTTAGTGGAAAATCAGAAGAAGAAATCGCTCAAAATATAAGAAAAGGAAAAATCAATCTTGTAGATAGTCCTTGGAATAAAATTTCAGAAGAAGCTAAAAAATTAATTTTAAAGCTGATTTGTCCGATGAAAAAAAGACTTACTGCCTCAGAGGCACTTACCCATGTTTGATTTTCAAAGGCATCAATTGAGTTATCAAATGAAGGATCAGTTGAATGCGCTTTGTCAAGTCTAAAAAATTTTGTTTCCAGTAATAAACTTAAAGAAGCTGTTCATATGTTTATAGCATCTCATTGTACAACTGCAAATGAAATAAAATCTATGAGAGAAGCCTTTCAAGCAATTGATAAAAATGGAGATGGAAAATTAAGTAGAGAGGAATTGCTTGAAAATTACAGGCTTGTTGGGAATGTTGAAGACGCAGAAGAAGAAGTCAATCGAATCATTTCACAAGTAGACTCTGATGGCAGCGGCTTTATTGATTATACAGAATTCCTAAAAGCAACAATTGATAAGAAAAAATTTGGGTCAATCGAAAATCTGAAAAAATCTTTTGATTTATTTGATCGAGATATGAATGGTACAATTAGTGTCGCTGAAATAAAAGAAATTCTTCAAGTGAATTCAAATGCAGATGATACAGTATTTGAAGACATAATAAAAGAGTTTGATAAAAACGGTGATGGAGTTATCGATCTTGAAGAATTTTGTTCAGCGATTTTATCTAAAATATAATTATAAAATATTATCTACTAACAATAATTCTTGTCTTAAGTCTTCAAGTGCTTCTTCAAACGATTTTTGTCCAGTGCATTTTATGATTTTACTGTCACTTCTAATGAGAAATTCTTCAAAATCTTCTTGCAAAAATTCTTCCATAACAATAACAATTATCTTTACTCCATTCTCTATAATTTCACTTAAGTTGCTTAAATAAGCACATCCGATATTGTCAGTTTCGTTTTTTAAGAAAACCACCATATATTTTTCGCCTGAATCTAGTTGGAAAGCTCTTAAACCTCTCATCATAGCATCAAAAGGATGATCTGCTTTTACGTTTGATTTTGAGACTTTAAATAATGACTCCAAATCCATGCCAGGGAAATCTCTTTCCACAACTTCTAAATCAGTTAAAGAGTTTGGATAAACAGTAACCACTCCGAATTTTTCATTTTGCGACTCAATTTCATCACTTACGAACTGAGTCAGCAAAATATTTGCTTGGGCTTCCAAACTTATGTCGTAGCAAAGAACAAATAAAATAGAACGTTTTGTGGAGAGCAAGTTTTCGTACATCTTTTTCAGTTCTGGAGCTTCACCAATTACGCCGAATTTCAGCATGATATTATAGAGCTCAATTATGCAGAGTTTTCGGATGCGAGGATCATAAGTGTTGCCTTGTTCAATACCCATTGTAAAAGCTAGGCCAGCTTCTTGGAATTTTTCGTTTTCTTTTAAAATCATTCCTCTTCTGTACAGCATCATTTGTCTTAGAATATCTTTTTCGTAAATTATATTTCCAATATGAAAATGCTGCTTTCTTTGGCCTTTTTCTTTGACATTTACACCAATTCTTCTTAATCTGGTAATATCTATATCAATATCTACATTTCCTTCGTTTTCAAGTTTCCATATTTCATCGCTAACAATATCCAATAATTCCATTGCTGAATGGTAATACTGCAGGTTTTGGAAGACATAGGCCATGTCTATTAGCAATTTTAGCAGTCTTATATAGTGAGTTCTAGTAGTTATATAATGCTGTAAAGCGCGAGTTTGAAGTGCTAAAATTTCTTTTCATGCTGATCTCAACTGTTCAACAGGCTCAGAATTTTCATCCAAAAACGCTTGTTTAGCCATACACAGCTGTTGAATTCTTTCACTTATATTTTCTCTCAACATAACTTTTTCCTGTTCCCATCCTTCAATAGCTTTTCCAGTTTTCTGTCTCAACAACGTTTTCTCATTTTCATTCAGCTTTTTTTCCTCTTCTTCCTGCTCCAAAACTTCTTTTTCCAGCTCTTCAATTGAATTTAATGCTTCTGTGTACTCCATAATTGCTCCTTTATAATCACCACTATCAAAATGCAAATTCCCTATCAGATTTTTCACAATTGCAATCCCTCTATTATTTTCAATTGCAATAAACAGTGATTCAGCCTCTTTTAAATTGCTTAACCTAATATTCATTTTAGGGTGATTTAAGAAATTTGGCTCTATAAACCTTTCTACAATTACCAAAAGTCTTAAATGGTGAATTATTTGATTGACTTCTTTATTGTATTTTCTTTCAACTGTATGCAAAGATATGCGGCCTCTCAAATATTTTTCAATTATTTTAATAGGATGCGTAATTCTATGTGTAATTGAAAGTGCCAGTTTCCAAGCAGCAAGCAGAGTAATCAGCAAGAAAAACAAGAAAATTGACATTTGGATTATGATGATATTAATGATGTCGTCTATCAAGTCGTTTCAGTCCTGAAGGACGGTATTATCATTCACCATAACTCCTGCCGAATAAATGCTTTCTTGGCTTGAATCAGTTGTGTTGAAAATAATAGGTGTTACTCCTACATAGTACTTTGAGTTCATGCCTTTAATAGTAATTGTGGTTGTTTCTTTATTCATAATTGGGACGACAACTTTTGATTTAACTTCATCTGAAAGTATATAATCTTCAGGGAAAAGCGCATCTCATACTGTTTCGTCTTGAAAAGTTTTAGGACTTTCCTTATCTATTGCAAGCACCCATTCTCCATCAATATGTGTAATAAAATACTCATAATCTTCTACTTCTATCATTAAATTTGATATTGATGTTTCAAACAAATACCCTGAAACCGCTCCATCATCCATGTTTAAAAATTGATTTACAAATGAGTATTCTGGATATGCCATAAACTCCTCTGCTAAATTATCAATTTTCAGCAGATAATAAGTGCCTGTACATCTGGAGTCAAAATGTGTATCAGAAGTTTTGCAAGTTTCTGAATAATTTTGCGCCTCATTTATATAGGTCATATTTTGTAAAGGATATCTATAATCCAACCCATCAGTGATAACTAGCCCTATCTGGCTAAATGTGCTTGTTTTTAAAGGGTATAAAAGTCTCATAAATGCATCTACAAGTTTGATTGCTTTATATGAGTTTGAAGCGGTTAAACTTGATCCAGTAGGATTAAATCATACAGAATTATCTAAATTTGGATAAGCTATATAAGATTTACAGGTTTCCGTAAAAGTGTCATAAGCATATTTTGTAACAGGGTCTGCAATTTCTGAAGATGCAATCATTTTTCCTGACATAGTTGAATTATAGACAGTTTTGTAAAGTCTCATGTCATAAGCAGCCTAATTTTTGTTTACATTCGTTAAGTATGAGTTGATTCTTTCACTTCTTGATATTGCTACACGAATTAAATGCTCTTTTTCTTTGTCGACAAGGTAATTTTCGGTTTCAGTGATCCAATCGACATGCTCGGAAAATAGAATTACAACTGTAAGAAGTGCACTTAGCAGAATGCCTACGACTAGCGGCAATAATGTCGCTAGCTGAAGCTTTTTTCCAATCGAAGGCTTTTTCGGTTTGTTGTGAGCCATAATGAAACAAATATTAAGCAAAATATTTGATCAATTTGAAAATATTTTAAGATTACCTCATTCATAATGAAAATATTTATTTTATTTGAGCCTCGCAGCAATTAAATGCTCAAATTAGCGTAAAATAAAATTTTACTATTTGCAATATTTGCTCTACAAAAATATTTGCTTCTAATTAAAGTTATGCTATTCACGATCTCAAAATTAGGTAAACAAATTTATTTATGAAAATATTGAAATAAATCTTCAGGCGATTTATTTCTTCCGCATAATTTTTAATCTTACTTTTTATTGCTAAGCGCTATGCAGTATTTTAGGTATATATCTATTTTTATTAAAAGCACAGAGGAAGTGGCTCAAATTCAAACCCACTTTCGCTACTTGAATACATGCCACATTCGCTATCTTTATTCTTCAGATCATATGGTGATGGAGAAAGTTTCAGAGAAGACGGATAAATATCTTTCTCAAGTAACTTTCTGCAAGCTTCATTTTTATTTTCTTCTGGATTTTTTACTGTGAGGTCAGTCTCTGCTCCGATTTTTATGTTAGTGATTTCTAATTTATCAGAGGGCAAGATTCCTGATGCATCTGAGTATAATATGGTTACTGGGCATACTCTGACAATTGGCTTATCACTTGTACTTTCTGATGATACAATGCTACTGCTAAGTTGCTTAGGCGTGGCTACTTGCGAATTATTTTCGTTCTTAATGCTTCGCGCCTTTTTTGTGTTCTTTTGAGTTCCAGGAGTTTTTTGAGCTGCCAAAGCGTTAAGAAGCTTCTCTTTATTCTTTCTCAATGTTCTTCTGATTTGAACAATTCTCTGAAATGATTTTTTAGGTTCTGATTTAAGCTTCATTATAATTATTTCTTATAATTTAAGTTAATGATGGTTAGCAAATGTTAACGATTAGCTTTTAAATTAATGGCATCGATTTTTTGGAAAAAATAAGCTTGGTATTTCTAAGCATTCAAATAAGCAGTTAATTATTCAGCTTAAAGTTTTACTTGTAATCATAAGCCTATGCAGCAATTTTATAAGAGAATATTGAATTAAAATATCAAATGTTCTTAAATATCTGTATGATAACAATATTCTATATCAAAATTTATATTTTATTTATTTTTAAATACCTCCATGATAAATTAATTATTTGCATTATTATTGTTCTTTCTTAAAAAATTAAGATAAGAAATTAATAAAAGCAGCTGCAAGAATTATTATATAGGACTTTTAAAATAAAACACATGTGCGTATATTTTAGGCAATTTAAAGAATAAAAATTGGCTATTTTTTGAGTAAGATTTTCATATGTTTTAAATATAAAAAGATATGATTTTATTTGAATTTTGATAATTATTAATTTTAATTAGCATCAATAAACTATTTAATTATTCAATTAAATATTCCTAATTAAGAGGAAAGCTATGCTTTTCTATAATAGGTTTTCTGCTCTCACCGAAAGCGCCAGACAGTTTGCGCTATAATGGTCTTTCTTCATCAAAAATATCTGGGCTTACTTTGCTTAAGGAAGTTGATGCCCTTGAAATTTGTTTCAGGTCGTCAAATCTAGAACATGAGACAAGTGTATGTTAGCGTCAAATTCTTGTGGAGCTGAAATTGAAAAAGATCCTGATTTAATCAATTATGTCTAAATTTTAAAATTTAATCACATATTATATATGAATAGAAATAATATTGGAATAAATTGACCAAAACAATCTCAAATACTTCCTGCTTTACTTTTAATTAGGATAGCTATTTCAAATATATATCAGACGCAGATCACTCAAGCAGAAAAGCATTTCATAAATATTGAAGTTGTATGAACATTTTATCTTATATTAATCGAGCTTGAAGCTTTAAATATTATGATTATATTTCAATATTGAAAATCTGACTCATATGATATCCTTAAAATACTCTTTTACGTTTTTGCTATATTTTCTGCTCAAATTCTATTATCTGCTTCTAACTTTAGAATAGATGAATTAAGTTTAGTTACAAATTGAGCCTTATGGCTTACTTCAATTATTTTTATTTTAATTATCAATATTTGCCTTCCCATTATCAATCAGGTGTATGAAATTCAAGAGAAATTATTTTATGTATACATAGGCGCAATCTTTGTTCATATGATTTATATTGTCACTGAATATTTCACATTTTATATAGAGTGAAGTATACAATGGCTATTCATAATATCGTATACAAGTATTGCATTGACAAATTTTATTTATTTTTGTGCTTTTCTTTTTGAAAAATATTTATTAAAGCTACCTGGATATAATGCAACATTAAAATTTTATAAAGATTATATCTCTAACTTTTTGAAAGAAAATGAAAGAGGATATTCTCATTTATATGCGTTGATGCTATTATATACAATTGATGTGTTTATAGTTTATGCCATTCTTGATAACTGACCTCCATGAATGTGAATTGAAATCTGCATATTTTTTATTTCTGTCACATTTACTTGCTTATTATTTCTCAGTGATAATTTTAATTCTAGACTTACTGAAAAATCTGTTCACACTAACTGATTTGCATGCTATTTTCAACTTCAAATGTATTACAATTTATATGAACTATGTGTTTATTTATATCCAGATAAATTTGAGCCACTTGAAATTATAATGAGAAAGTATTAAAACTTATAAAATTATTAGTTTGTTCCTATTTAATTAAATTATAATTTTGAATAAACTTCTCACACTCTATTTGAAGTGTAAAGATGCTATTTGATATTAACTAAATATATAATTGCAGATGCTATACCCCCTGAATTTTGATTTGCTGTTTATTATTATGGAAATCAAAAAGCAGCCTGAATCAAACAGTCATCCAATGTTCACCAGATTTAAACAGCGTCAATTTGAAGAAGAAAATAGCCTGGCTGGTTTAGCAAATATTCCCAATATTCCAGTTACAATCAAGCACTTGCCAACAGAGGCTTCATATGATCATCTATATCAAAATACAGGACCCAATGGTATAAATATACCTCATGAATCACTTCCAAAAATCAAGTTTCAAAGGCAAATTTCTTCATCTACAACTAAAAGAACAAATCCTGCATTTCAGAGATGGCTTGAGCATAAATATGGAAGCGATCTTTTCTACTCAAATCCTACTCCAAGTATTCCAGCTAAAAGAAAAAAGACACAAAATTTTCTTACAAAAAACTTATATGATTTGATGGGACTAAAGCCAAATTGCTCTGACACTGAAATTAAAAAAACATATAGAAAGCTTGCAATTAAGCACCACCCTGATAAGGGAGGATGTGCTAAGTATTTTCGATGCTTAAAGCAAGCATATGATATTCTTTCAAGTGAAGAACTTAAGGAAGTCTATGATAATGAAGGATTAGTAGGTGTAAATATGCTTGGACAAATAGAATGTGATGAACTTTTGGAATATTTAAAAAGCTCTGATGATGGCCCGATTGCAGATGTCAAAATTAATGATGCTAACAGCGAAAGCAAACCTGAAGAAGAATAATATGTTTAGTGAATTTGTATTATATTGACTTTAATTTAAATTTAAAGCATTATCTGAATTTGAAAAGATTTCAGCCAGGTTTTTAATTATATTTAGATTATATATTAAAGCCTTTGCTCTTTAGGTATAGCTCTTAAAAAATTTTAGGCTGGTGAATACTCTCTTGTGGAAGTTTCTTTTCGGATTTTAAACTGCTCTTCCACGATAAAAATGATTTTTGAAGCATAGTGTCATACCTATATGACAGTTTTCTTAGAATATTTATATATCTCTTGTTCAATCTTTTGTTCTTTAGATTATCTCTTTGAGTTTTAGCAAACCGAATCGCATCAACCATAGCGGTAAGCTGCAACTTTGCTTGGGTTGAAGCTCCAGTTAACTGATCGGATACTGATTTTAATTCTCGGTTTTTTGCTTTTAGGAGCTTATATTTGGATTGGTGATCTTTAATTTCTTCTTTAAGTTTTCTGTTGTCGTCCGCTAATGAGTTAATTTTTAGTATAATCGTTTGAGACAGCTTGCTGACTTCGCTAATCTGCTTACTCTTGAATAGAACACCACTTATTTCTTTGCAAAGGAGATCTGACTGTGCTCTAATTTGAGCTAGATCGTCGATATTCGGATTCTCTTTTCCTTCTGCGCACCCCATTTTAATTTTATTGATCTAGTTATTATGCTGTGGAAAACGAATAATTTGTGTCTAATGTTAAATGACCTATAAAATCTAAATAATATCTCCTTGATAATTTTGATTTATTTGCATTAAGCTATTATATATTTTTGATAGACTTTACTTTGTGGATACAGGATTTTGGTGAAGAAGAAAAAAATTACTTCACACTTTTATTAAAGTGTTTATGAATAATATTGAGAAATAGGTCCATGAAAAGATGCAATGCTTGAAAAAAAAATTAAATCAATAAAATCGTTGAGTGGCAATAACAATATATCTTGATATTTCAAAATTAGAAATAAAATACTTATAATTTTGAAATCTTAATATTTGAAGATAATTTATTTTGGAAAAGCAAATAGTATATTAGTTTAAATATTAAAGCAGTATTCCAAAACCAAGAAATTTAAATTAAGGTTATTGAAAAAATGATTTAATATTTTTCGTTTGACTATTAATTAATTGACAATAAATTTTTCAAGATGATTCCAAAAGATTTTAAGTTTACCCATAAACCTACTATAAGCGTATCTATTACTAATTTTGCATATTAAAAGTTGTATATTTGTTATTTCTTCTATGATACAATATTATATTTGAAAATTCATAAGTAATATTAATTGAAAGAAAATTTCTAATGATACCCACAAATTTTAAAATCAACAAAAACACTTTTTAATCTCCAATTTCTATAAAATATAAATTTATTCATCTCCTTGTATAAATTCTTGGACATCTCCTTTGGGTTTCTTTTTTTTCTCACTTACTTTTTTTGGAGGCTCAGCTCCAATTAGCATTGGATTTTGGAGGCATTTTGATCTAATTGCTTCAAACATCTTATCATTTTCAATAACTTGAGCTCTGAATGTCTTTTACAAATGCCATAAAGTAATCTTCGAATCTCCTTGCTGAACTGCTAGTTTGCTTGACAATGTAGTCAACTGCTGAATAACTTCTTCAGTGATTTTACATATAAGAAAAGGCGTTGTTGCTGACAATTTTCCTATATCTTGATTGGACTGCACAATCTTCTTTATGCGATTCTGCGTAATTTTTACAGGTGGAAAAGTGAGATTGTTTCTATTTTTCATAAGAAATGAATATCATATTTGCCCTTTTATCTTTGTAATAGCCAAATATGTCTGGTTCTGATCTGGAGGCAGAAGATGCAACTTATGAATACGACTTCAAGCATTTTTCAGCTCCAAAACACATTGAGCTTGAAACCAAATTCGCTTCCAAAGTCAATGAAAATTTCATCGCAACAGAAATTTCAAGCCATCAGGCTGCTTCAATCCGAAACATCCACCAAAAAGAAGACGCCAACCGTATGCGTATTAAAGATAAAAGTGACCGTGCAACTGTCGAACTGGTCCTAGATAACCGAACTAGACTGTTTTTATACAGCTTCATTAACTCAGGCAAAATTTCAGAAATTTTTGGCTGTGTGAGTGCAGGAAAAGAAGCCAATGTGTATTATGCTACTGATGCGAGCATGAATGAATTCGCAATCAAAATCTATAAAACGTCGATTTTGATTTTTAAAGATAGAAACAGATATGTGGAAGGAGAATTCAGGTTCAGGAAAGGATACTCAAAACATAACCCAAGAAAAATGGTCAGGATGTGGGCTGAAAAAGAGATGAGAAATCTGAGAAGGCTGAGATTGGCTGGAATACCATGTCCAGAACCAATCGCTGTCAAGCAAAATGTGCTGCTCATGACCTTTTTAGGGAAAGATGGAGTCCCAGCCCCAAGACTCAAAGATGTGGTATTCGAAACAAACACAAATGATTTCTACTTGGAGACTGTCAAACTCATGAGGGATATATATCACAAATGCCATTTGGTGCACTCAGATTTCAGTGAGTATAACTTGCTATACCACAATGATCAAATACAAGTTATTGATGTTTCACAGTCAGTGGAGCATGACCATCCTCAAGCGCTTTATTTTTTAAGAAGGGATTGTGCAAATATCAATGACTTTTTTAAGAAAAACGGTGCTACGTTGTTAACTGTTCAAGGTATGTTTAACTATATAACTGACTTAACTGATATGACCCATGAAGAAAGATGGGAAAAAGCAAAAAATACTGAAGAAATATCAGATGAGGTTTTCAAAGAAATTTATATTCCTAGGACACTGCAAGAGATTGACTTTGATCAAAAAAATCCAGAGCTTTTTGAAAAATTAACAGGGGTAAAGGCAGAGTCTGGCTCTGATGAGTCTGATTCCAGTGATGAAGAAGAAGAGAGCCAAGAGGAAGAAGAAGAAAATGAAAATGAAGAGGAGACTGAAGAGCCAGGACAAAAGAAGCATTCTCAAGGAGATGCAATCTATTCTGGACTCAGCAAATCTGAACGAAAACAAAAAGTAAAAGAAGACAAGCGAGATCGCAGAAAAACAAAAATCCCTAAAAACGTCAAAAAATCAAAAATTCGAAGCACAGCTAGAAAGCATCGTAATTTGAAGTAATTTTTCATATTAATCTCAAATATAAAATGGAAAGCTCAAGCGACTCTGAAGCAGAACGTGAGGCAGTTAAGCAGGATCTTAAAAACGCAAAAATAAATCATAGCGATCTCACGAAGGATATGGAGGTAAAAGCCATCCGATACGCAGTAGAAGCAATAACCAAGTCAACTCTAGATAAAGATGCCGGGAGTTACTTAAAGCAAAAGTTGGACACTGACCCAGATTTTCAAGGAGGTGGAGACGGTGCTTGGCAGGTTGTAATAGGCCGATCCTTTGCTGCAAGCTTAACTTATGCCACTCACTACTTGATGTTTTTTGAACTCTTGAGCAAGCGCAGAAGTGTCCTTATCTTTAAAACTCAATAACATAATCTTATTACGCATATATAAATGTCTAATTCTTTATATGCCTACAAGAGACTGCTGAAAAGCACTCCAAAGGTTGAGCATCAAGCTGATTTGCAAGGCTCCAGTGTCTTTCAAAGTTATCTTGCCAAAGAAAAATTCTATTTTACTGAAATCTTTGTGAATCCTGAACTCCTGAAAGCTTTGGGAGAAGTTAGTGACAGACAGGATAAATATAATCGACTGAATGGGCAATATAGAGACATTTTAAGACTTTCTCAAGAATTATTTGACCTTAAAGGTTAATTGATGATTAAAAGCTAATTAATTCTCTTAGAAAATTTTAGTCTATTTTTAACTCATATGCTTTGCTGTTACATGAGATTTTATTTCACTTCTTAGGAGCTGTTTCTCGTCTTCGCAAGTTTCACAATGGAAAAGGGCTGATGATTTATCTGTTTTGGACTGTTGGGATATGAGTCTGAAGAAAAATGTTTTACCTATAGATTTGTTTTCAATACTTATTCGGCTGGGATTTGTTTTGGAGTTTTCATAAAGAGCGAGCTCAGGATCAACCTGTTTGCCTTGAGAAGAGTCGTAAGCATTTTTTATTCGGAAGAAAAATTCTGAGGCTTGTTTGGAGTTTAGGCCAAGATCGTCGACTATAGAAAAAAGATCTTTGGAAATGAAGAAGAGAGATTCTAAGTCGCAGCCTAGTTCATCGAGCTTTTGCAAGCATGCTGTATCTTTGCCAGCTATGTAATTAAGATCCATTATAATTTACTTGGGGATCATTTAATCTAATATATTAATATTTATAGTAACAACTGTCTCTTGCCTCTAGCAAAAAAATTCGGAACTTGTCTACCAAAAATAGATGTCAATTGATTTGGGTAACGAGATTTAACAACTGATTGCCGCTCACACTCACTTGATGACGAATTTGTTGGTGACTCTTCTTGAGATTCAGATTGCATCATTTCGCCTCTTAAAATAAGTCTTTTAGACTTTTTCGATACGCTTACAATGCACATAGACTTTTGTTCAATTTTCTTAAAGAGTGATGAGTTTTTGGAATCTTCCCTCGAGCGAAAAGCTTGGAGACCTCTTGAATATGAGAGTTTTGCGATATCTTTAATTCGAGACTGATGTCTGGTTTCTTTATTTATTCGGTGGATATCTTCTAAGCTATCATACTGTATAGCGCTTTCGTTTCTTACTGCTGGAGACTGCCTATTTTGTTTTGAAGATGTTTTTGGAGGCCTTGAAAAATACTTTGAAAGTGCTGACAAAGGCGGTTTTTGGACTTCTTTTTTTCTACCTCTGGAAGGAGAATCTGCTAATTTTTTGTTAATAAAAGGAGACTCAAGCCAAGACTCAAATTGCTTGAAAAGGTATAAAATATTTTTATTCATCTTTTTTTCGGTTTTGTCTCTCTCAATTTCCATTTGTTCGTCTTCGTCATCACTGCTATCTGATGATGAAGAGCTGTCTTCAACGTTTTCTGGCTCTTCTTTAATTCTATTAATAAACTCTTTCATGCTTCTTGGTTTACTCTTTGTTACTGGCGAGCTAGCTGAAGAATCTATATCAACTTCTCCCACCTCTTTTCGTTTAATCCTCTCCAATTTTCTGATTTCTCTGTCCCTAATTTCTTGATCTCTCATATCAATATACTCAATTATTCTTTTTCCTAACTTTTTTCCTACTTTTTGTACAATGTTTTCATCAAAAGTGATAGTTTTTCTTTCTTCATCTATGTATCCAAAAGCTGATATTTCCATTGTATATGTAAAGGGTAACCGAAACTCTTTTCATATAACAAGTCTTGCTGCATTTCGTTTGTTTCAATCGTTTTTAAATTTGCAAGAGTAATATCTAAAAATTTCTGTAGATTCGCTCATAAGCTTTGGCAGAACTTTTAGCTTGCAATATTTATCTGAATGTAGAGGATAATGAGGAGCATACATAAAAACACCTTTTTTCTTTGAATGAGAATGAAAATCGAAATAAAAAATAATTTTTTTGTTTTTTGCCAAATTTGATACTTGAGATTTTAAATGAAAAATAGTAGGGTGAAGCTTTTGGTTAGGATTATTGAAAACTCTGTTTAAGTCAGATCCTGCTAATGAGCATCGTGTATTGCCTAAGATCACTCCATCTATATTTACCATTGGAAGGATTTTAAAAGTAATCTTTTTCCTTAAATCGACAGCAAGCTTATTGTTGCTTGTGATAAATCTCAAAAATCCTTCCATTGCTCATGATCCATGAGTTTCCCCAGGATGAGCTCGAGCAGTTGCAAAAATAAATTCTTTTTTCTCATCAGACTCAAAATCAGTGATTGTCAAATAAGGAACTTCAACACCTCCTAAGCTTTTGCATAAAATTTCTTTCCTAACACATCTGAGTTTTTCTAACTCGTTCACAAAATGACAAAGTCTGGAAAATGAATATGGGATTGAGTAAGCAAAATATGTAGACTCATTTTCTGAAAAATTATAATCGAAAGACAAAGAATAGTAGCATTTTCTTACAAATAGCTTGTTTAATTTGCTTTGTGTGTATTGAATGTTATAACCACCTCTGGCTCATTTTGTTGAATTATTTTTTAAAATGCAAGGCTGCATCCCTTGTGCATATAAGCTGTCTCTTTTTGAAAAATTGACAATATTTAACCTGATTTCCCTCGGTTCACATTTGTTTTTGATTAAAAAATAATATCATTGGTTATGCCCATATGTATTTGAGTCTGGTCTAATATACAAATCGTATTCATTTTCTTTGACTTTTATTACTTTATCAAGATTTCCTCCTTCAAATTTTGAATGAAATTCAAGCTCATTTGGATCAATTTCAGCTTTCATGCCTTCAAATGGGCGTTTATTTTGTTTGGGCTTTCCCTTATTGATTGCTGCTCATGCTTGTCGAATTGTGGGTTTTATATAGAAATTATAAGAATTGGGACCAGAATAGGTATCATTGAGCTCTAATGAGTCTTCAGGTCTGAATCCATAAAAAATTGCGTTTTTGGTAGGGATTTTATCAAAATTAAATGAAAGTGGGACTGGGCTATTTTGCAAGAGAGAATTTGGTCGTCACCTGAATAAGATTTACCCAAAAATCATATCTGGTGCTAGGCTGTGACCAGATTGAGCAAGCGGAATGATTGGGGTTATGCATTCTAAAGAGTCATGATGGGGATGCCTTAGAAATTCTTTATTTGTGGGTGTTGAATTTGGAATTTCTGATTCAACAATTATATCATTTTCTGAATCTTGTTCAAATCCTGAATCTTCGCTTGTTTCATTCATAATTATAATACGAAATTGATGAAAAATATATTAAAACATTTTTTAATATTCTCTACTGCAACTTAACGAAATCAAATTACCAGTATTTTGCAGCCACACTTATGCATAAATAATTCAATATAATTATAGATCGTAACAAAGATGAAAAACCAAAAGGAAAGAAGAAGCGTGTACTTCAATTTGTGCAAATAAAACTGATTGAAAAATTGCCTTCAATATTCAAGATAATTGCTGTGACCTAACAATCAATCTTAATAGATATATACCATTACCAGTCCCTACAAATTAGATCTCAACAATTACCCTGATTAATACTCCAAAAAAAACAAAATTATAAATAGAATATTAATATATTTCAAATTAGCCTGTTCTCACAAAAGCTTGAACTACCATCTCATTTCTTACATAATAACTTGATAACTTTTGATCATCCTTCAGCTCTTTCCCACTAAAAAACAATCTTAGAGTTTCTGGGTCAAGACCATCTTTTTCTGCATATATTTCTTTGAGTACTCGAGAAAAATTTTTTGTTTCTATTTGGATTTCTGTGTCATGCTCTTTTCCTGCTCTCCTGATCTTTAAAGTAATAAGCTCATTTTCTATCAAAGCAGGCTTAGGAACCATCACTTTTTTTTCATTTGGAAAATAGATGGGATCATTTACTATATAAGGAGGAATTTCGTAGATAGTCCCGTGAGCATCTTCACAGAGAGTGATGCTGTCGTTTTTTAATTTGATTTCATTCATTTCTAATAAAACCTTTGCTGTCGCTGGATCAGCTTCTATAGCGCTTTTTATTGCAAGTCAGATATGCCTTCTGCCAGTTGATCTGGTTCTCCAAAATTCTATTCTTTTGGCTTCCAGCTGTTGTCTTGTGATTGTGGCTTTTCATGAAATAGTCTTCAAAACACCTTCTCCTGTGAATTGATTTGGCAGTTCTTGATACTCTTTTCCTATTGTAAACCTTGGTCTAATTATATTCTCATCAGAATCACTTTTTGTGCAAGAGCTTCCCATAGATTTTTTGAGAGATTATAACAAAAATATTATAATGACTTATAGGAAAAGAAATTAGTTTTAAAGCAATTAATGTAGTATTTTAATATCATAAAATTACTGCAGGATCATTAAAAAAAGAAAGCAGGAAAATAAATTAATTTTCTGCCTTTATAATAAAGAAATTCGAAAATCTTATAATAGATTTCTTTTTATTTGAAATTTATTATTTTTATAATATTTTTAAAGGCACTTTGTTGTTAAATATTTAAAACTGCTAATTTTCGGCTTAAACAAAAGCGGCAAATAAATGGATGATGATATTTTAAAAGCTTGTGTATATGTTGATGGAAGATATCATATTGCATTTAATGATGGATCGGGACTAATTCTTCATCCAGGAGGCCAGTATTCTACATATTTCTCATCTGAAGGCGAAGTTACAAGGCAAATTACTTGATGCGTTCCTGGAATTTTAAAGCCGAAGTTTTTTAAAGCCATCAAACTTTGCAATTCATTTGCCTTCAGCCCAACTGCAATATTGAGTGATGATATTTATAAAACAATCAAGAAAGATAGCAAGATAAGCATAATTCATTGGCTTAATCCAGGATGAATTTCTGTAGTTGCAAAAGGAACTGAGACTGAATTATTTCATTTTCAAATAGACCCAGATAGAGAAGATGTGCTAATTATTGAAAAGGCTGAAGACGGAAGCTATTTCATGAAAAGCAGTGACAATGAAGCAGAAATCAGTATAAATCCTAATGGTTTATTGCTTAGGTTTACGTTTCCTCTACTACTGCAAAACAAAAAACCAGAATGGTCTCAGAATAAAAACCAAAGATTCAAATTGTCTTATGAATATGCTATTGTTCAACAAATTTTCAGTACAAAGAATTATCCGCCTTATCTGAGCGGCCCATTATCAATATTATGAGCAGCTTTTAAATGTGGAGACCAAGAAGCCATAAGAGAGCCTTCATGATATCAAACTACAGAGCTTTCATGGGATCGACGAGAGTTAGCCACTGCGTTACCTACTCTTATCCAAGGGGAAATATGAAATAACGACACAATTTCTCCATCAGTACAATTATTTACCTATTATGCAAGTAAAGTCATGACTGTTTGGGAGCCAAAAGCTACTTATTATACCATTTCAAGCAACTCAACAGAAGCGTTAATACATGAAGACCAATCCTTTTTGATTTCCAACGGCGAATTTTTCACCCATTTTGCTGACACAATTAAAAAATTCACGGCAGAGACTGTTCCTCCTCTAATTCGTACTCGATTTTCTTCATATTCCCCAAACGAAATCGTAAAAATGTGTATGGAAATTCAAAACCTCCCAGTCTACCAAAAACCACAAACTGAAGCTGATAATGGAATTTATCTTGACGGAATAAAAGTAGAAAACCACATAGAAGGACTAGCTACGTTTACAGCTTATAATGATAGAAGTATCAGAGTTTTATTTGAAGATAGAACAGTGATCAGAATTCATTCTGATATGAGAGTTACAGCAGTCAATAAGCTGGGAGAAGTATCAAAAATCAGCTTGGATTCACCATTTGGGTTTGAAGAATATATCCCTGTATGTGTGGAATTCTATACATGAGCATTCACAAGCCAAGTAGAAAAATTGAGGATGGAAGAAGAAAAGGCACAAAGAGAAGCTATTGTCAATGCAGAATTGGTAAGAACACAAAGGTTTTTGCAGCCAGTTCCGAAAATGTATGAATCTATGAACGAGATCCCTGATGATAAAATAAAAGAAGCATTGGAAGCAACTCAGAGACAAATTGCAGAAATTCATGCGCTTTTACATAAATAAATGGAGTGTATTAACAGTTTTGAAATTAAATTAATTCTAATATGCAAAGGTGTGTGTGAACTCTGCATAAGTTATTGTGTCTTCTTCGATTTTCCTAAATTCGTTCATTATTGATTTTGTGTTAATTTTGAATCCAAATCTATTGAATGTGATCTCGATATCTTTGGATGTGATAAAGCCTTTTTTTCTGGAGTCAAATTGGCTGTAAATAGTTCTTAATTCTTCTGATTCTAAGCGATGTCTGGAATATAATGCCGCAGCTAAAAACTCTGAATAGCTTATAGCTCCATTCTGATCAAAATCGATTTCTCTTATGAGGTCTTTTATTTCATCTTGATCCAATTTTTGATCGCTTTTCTTCAAAATTTTGGCAAGATATTTCATAGTTATCTTTCCGTTCAAGTCTTTGTCTAGTCCTAAAAATTTTTGTTTAAGCTCTTTCAAATCAGAAAAGCTTAAAATTTTAGCTGCGATTTTCCATATTTGTTTTTGGAAAAGCGAAGCTTTAGAGTAATCCTGAAAAGATGAAAGAAGCTGTTTGTCAATCAAAGCCTTGGCTTTTGGGACCGATTTAAACCATGGATGATTTAGCGCTTGAGCTGCTGACAATCTTTTTGAAGGATTCACTTCCAGAAGCTTCATAATTAAATCTTTAGCGTCACTTGATGCTTCTTTCCACAATTCATTATCAGTATTAAAGTCTCCAGATTTAATTTTTTTGAAAGTGTCACAGTCAAATTGCTCGCAGAAAGGTAATCTACGACAAATCATACTATACATGATAACTCCGACACTCCATAAATCGCATTTATAACTGTGGGAGCCTTTAAGGATTTCAGGAGCCATATAAAATGGAGTGCCGACTACTGTGTGAAAATGCTTGGATTTGCTTTTAAAGACTCGGGAAAGCCCAAAGTCAACGAGTTTTATATCCGCGCCTTCTTCAGCTGATTCAAATAAAATGTTATCTGGCTTCAAATCTCGATGAACTATGCCATTTGAATGGAGATGGTTTACTGCTATGAGGATTTTCCTCATAATTACTTGAGCTTTGTGTTCCTCTATATGATCAGTGTTAACCATTTTGTAAAACAGTTCTCTTCCAGAGCATAGTTCCATTATAATGTATAAATTCATGTCATCTTCATATGCTCCATAACATTTTACAATATTTGGATGGTCAAGCTTTTTCAGAATCTCAATTTCCCTTAGAAGTGTGTGAATTTTGTCTTTAATCATTGATTTCTGAATTATTTTTATTGCTACCTTTTTGTTTTCCCTAATATGTACACCTTCCCTAACCACACCAAAATTTCCGTGCCCTATAATTTTGCCAAAGTTATATACAGATCTTATTGAAGGAACCCTAATTGTTAATGGATTCTCTTTGCCGGACTCGAATTTGGCGTATTTAACACTTCTTTTGCTAACGTTTATTCCCATTTTGAATTTATAATAAAGATGGAAATCTTTATAAATCTCTTTAGTCAGAAATTAATTTCAAAAATGGAACAGAAAAATCTGGAAACTGGGCTGAATTATTAAAATTTATTTGATATAATTATTATTTTATTTTAAAAACTCATAATATATGTAATTTATATTCGAAATTTTTAAAATGTTTTAATTTCTGATCTGGGTAATTTTCATTTATTTTATTTAATGCAACTTATTTTATTTTTATTATTTAATTATGATAAATGAAATTATAATTTCAAATATCCCAATTGTTTGAAATGTTGTCTGTTCTATCTTTGCTAATTGGGGATTTCCCCATAATTTAAAGATTTATTTATATAGCAAAATAAATTAGCATGGTCAATTTAATTAACTTTTGAACTCTTCTTGGTAATTAGTTTGATTATCAGAAATGTTTGCAATTGAACTGTTCATATTTCACAATTTATTAAAAATACCAAAAAACTTTATTAATTTAGGCCACACAATTTTTATGGCAAATTAAATCAGGCTGCCACTAATGGTAGACTTATTTATCATATAGGCTTAATTGCTCTGGAGCTTAAACTATTGAATCTGTTGACTTTCAGAGTTAAATTTCTTATTTGAGCCTTGGGCAAAAAATACACTTAAAATATACACAAAACTTTTTCATTTATTTAATCTTTACACAAACTAAGTAATATCACCCTTGTGGCTGATATTCTTTTATTTGATGGAAGAGTGCTTGCTTTTGCATTTTCTTTTATCAAACTTTTATTCTCTTTTTTGATAGCTGTATTTTGCCTTCTAGGCTCTTCTTTCAGTACCAATACTCCACACAATTTTTCATAATACTTTTCCTTCTCGATTGGGATACCATTATCTCCGATTTCAGCTCTGATACTGCTTAAAGAATCAAAAGATTCATTGTCTTTGCATTCAGGCTCCTTTGTTTCAATATGTTGTTGGACTGTATTTTGTTTTGAATAACCAAAGCAAAGGCATGTGCATCGGCAAATGGATTTAAGAAAATTCATTAATTTTTTAGTTGTGTTTATTAATTATTTATTTAATATCTATGATAAACTCAAATTCAATTAACCAAAATTTTATAGCGACATTTTATAAAAAATGTTTCCACATAATAAATATTAAGTAATTTTTCTTTTAAATTAATCTAAGTAAGTTAAGTTTATGCATGGCCGCTCAAAATTGTCAGATCAAATCCCATGCTCTATCCATTTGGTATCAGCAATTTATTTGTGCTATTAAATTAAAATTTTTATTCCAGTTGACTTAAATTTTTATATAATTATTATTTTCTTATTGATAATTTTAGCTAGGAAAGCATGAATTATAATTTTCCTGCTTGATAAGAATTAAGTTCAATAGTAAACTCTCTTGTCTTCTTGACTCAACAACTCATATCTAAACTTAAAATTTTGATGATTCCCAGTAGTCCCATGACATCATCCTATAAATGGAGGATATCCAAGCAATTTCTTATACAAAAATCTTATAGCTATAAATAATCAAGCTTAATCTTCATTGATTTCTCTCCATTTCATTTTAGCCACAATATTTAATATGCTATCCATTTTCCGAAGAAGATTCAGTCAGTATGCAAATACGTTTGCTAAATCCATAGAGGAGCCAGAGGAGTTCTGGAAAGAAGCTGCGAAAGGAATAACATGGGACAAACCTTTCAGTAAGGTCTTGTGCTCTGATCGCGCTCCGCTTTATAAATGATTCCCAGATGGGAAGCTTAATATGTGCTATAACTGTCTCGATAGGCATGTTTTGGCAGGGGATGGGAAGAATTGGGGAATCATTTATGATAGTCCTATGACAAACCGTATCATGCACTATACTTATGAAGAACTGCTTGAAGAAGTCCAAAAGTTGGCAGGCGCCATGGCATTCAAGCATAATGTCAAAGTAGGTGACCGCGTTGTTATTTATATGCCACTAGTACCAGAAGCTATTATTGCTATGCTTGCATGTGCAAGAATAGGAGCGATCCATTCTGTAGTTTTTGGAGGATTTTCAGCAAAAGAATTAGCAAATCGAATTGTTGACAGTAAAGCAAAATTAATTATTACAGCAAACGCAGGATTAGAGCCAAATAAAATTATTCCATTTGAGCCGATTGTAAATGAAGCTACTTCATTGGCAGAAGCTAAGCTTCCAGGTGCAGAACATATCCAAAGAATTGTTCTCAATCGACATTTAAATGTAAAATTCAAGCTCCAGCCAAATAGAGATCATGATTTCTATGAAGAATTGATGAACTCCAGACCTTTCACTTCTGTTATCAGTGTTTCATCGAGCCATCCATTGTATATTCTATATACATCCGGAACAACTGGCACTCCAAAAGGTGTAGTAAGAGATACAGGAGGATATGCCGTAGCTTTAGATAATGCCATGAAATGGGTATACGGCATTGATAAAGGTGATGTATTTTGGGCTGCCAGCGATATTGGTTGGGTTGTTGGGCACACTTGTATTGTATATGGGCCTTTATTAAAAGGTGCCACTTCAGTCTTATACGAAGGAAAACCAGTTGGAACTCCAGATGCTGGAGCCTGGTGGAGAGTCATTCAGCAGCATGAAGTCAAAAGCTTATTTGTGGCTCCTACAGGAGTAAGAGCTATCAAAAAAGAAGATCCATTGGGGAAATTGATGAGGAGATACAATTTAGAAACTGTTAAACATTTTGGAGTTGCTGGCGAAAGATGCGATCCTGATACTGTAAATTGGTTGCAGGAGCATCTACCGAAAAATACATTAATAAACGATCACTGGTGGCAAACCGAATCTGGATGGCCGATGATAGGAAATTTCATGGGACTCGACAGATTCGACACGAAGCCAGGAAGTGCAACAAAACCTGCCCCAGGATGGGACATGCGTATTATAAAAGATGACTTAACTGAAGCTGGGCCTGACGAGCATGGCAAGATTTGTGCAAAATTGCCTACACCTCCAGGCTTTATGCTTTCTCTATGGGAAAGCGATGAAGCTTTTATCAAAAAATACATGGCAGAAGTTCCTGGGTATTATTTATCAGGAGATGAAGGATATAAAGATCAAGACGGCTATTTTAACATTATGGGAAGAATTGATGATGTTATTAATATTGCAGGACATAGATTTAGCACTGGCGCATATGAAGAATGTATCTGCTTCCATCCAAATGTCGCAGAATGCGCTGTTATTGGTGTTTATGATGATATTAAAGGAGAAATTCCAGTTGCGTTTGTTGTCCCTAAGACTGGATCTGAAATCTCTGAAGCTGATTTAACGCATGAAATTATAAAGAAAATAAGGCAAGATATCGGAGCTGTAGCCAGCTTGAAAACTTGCATTATCGTAAAAAGACTTCCTAAAACAAGGAGTGGAAAAATCCCAAGAGTTCTTTTGAGAAAGATAGCGAATGGTGAAACTTATACACCTCCAGCTACTCTCGAAAACTTGGATGTTTTGGATGAAATGAAAGTTGCATTAGAAGAGCATGGCTATCCAAGAAAAGATTTAAAACCGAATATTTAATGCTAATTAATTAGCTATCCGGGTAAGCTGCTTTATATATTTTAATTATATTTAAAGGCATCTTTATATCTTATTTTAAATTACTTTCTCCCCATTTGGTTAAATTTTCTCATATTGAAATTGATCATTTTATCACTTTTGGGGTCAGGATGCTAATAAAGGTTACTCGTCTTTACTGCTGAAAAAGTTAAAAATTGCAAGATAAACATCGCTTAGAATATTAATCAAATTTATAAAATTGACTTAAATGAATTTAATTCAATAAAATTTAATAATATTTCTAGTTTCTTGATATTCCGATTTTGTTTATTTTCAAATATCTCTGGTAATTTCTAGTGCTGATTTTAACAATCTTCTATTTTGCATTGAACAAATTTTTCATAAATTTTAATAGCTATTAACATCATCTTATAAACCAATAACACTCATAAATCTTTATTCCTATCAAGAATCCATTTAATCTTATATCTCTACATTTAATTTAAACCACATAATTAAAATGATGTCAATTTTTAGAAGAAGATTCAGTCTATATGCCAGCACTTTTAAAAAATCTATCGAGGAGCCTGAAGAATTTTGGAAAGAAGCTGCTCAAGGTGTAACATGGGACAAGCCTTTCAATAAAGTATTAGATTCTTCTAGAGCGCCACTCTATAGATGATTCCCAGATGGGAAGCTTAACATGTGCTACAACTGTCTTGATAGGCATGTTTTGGCAGGGAGTGGAAAAGATTGGGGTATCATCTATGATAGTCCAATGACAAACCGTATAATGCATTATACTTATGAAGAATTGCTTGAAGAAGTCCAAAAACTAGCAGGTGCCATGGCATTCAAGCATAATATAAAAGTTGGAGATAGAGTTGTTATATATATGCCACTAGTACCAGAAGCTATTATTGCTATGCTTGCATGTGCAAGAATAGGAGCTATCCATTCAGTTGTTTTTGGAGGATTTTCGGCAAAAGAACTAGCGAATCGAATTGTTGACAGTAAAGCAAAATTAATTATTACTGCAAACGCAGGGCTGGAGCCTAATAAGATTATCCCTTATGAGCCGATTGTAAATGAAGCCACTTCTATAGCTGAGGTCAGGCTTCCAGGTGCAGAGCATATTCAAAGAATTGTTCTTAATCGGCATTTAAATGTAAAATTCAAGCTTCAGCCAAATAGAGATCATGATTTCTATGAAGAATTGATGAATTCAAAGCCATTCACATCTGTAGTTAGTGTTTCTTCAACTCATCCTTTATATATTTTATATACATCTGGAACAACTGGAACACCAAAAGGTGTTGTGAGAGATACAGGTGGGCATGCAGTTGCTTTGGATAATGCTATGAAATGGGTATACGGAATTAATAAAGGTGATGTTTTTTGGGGTGCCAGTGATATTGGCTGGGCAGCTGGTCATACCTGCATTGTATATGGACCTTTGTTAAGAGGTGCGACTTCAATCTTATATGAAGGAAAACCAGTTGGAACTCCAGATGCTGGAGCGTGGTGAAGAGTTATTCAACAGCATGAAGTTAAAAGCTTATTTGTAGCTCCTACAGGAGTGAGATCGATTAAAAAAGAAGATCCATTGGGAAATTGATGAGAAGATACAACTTGAACTCCCTTCAGCATTTTGGCGTGGCTGGCGAACGATGTGATCCTGATACAGTCCATTGGCTGCAAGAGCATCTTCCGAAAAACACACTAATCAATGATCACTGATGGCAAACAGAAGCAGGGTGGCCCATGATTGGAAATTTCTCAGGTCTTGATCGATTTGAAACAAAGCCAGGAAGTGCTACAAAACCTGTCCCAGGATGGGACATGCATATAATAAAAGATGATTTATCAGAAGCTGCAGATAATGAGCCTGGAAAAATTTGTGCGAAATTGCCTACACCTCCAGGTTTTGTTCTTTCCTTATGGGAAAGCGATGAAGCTTTTATTAAAAAATACATGGCTGAGGTGCCTGGATATTACTTGTCAGGAGATGAAGGATATAAAGATCAAGACGGCTATTTCAATATTATGGGAAGAATTGACGATGTTATTAATATTGCAGGACATAGATTTAGCACTGGAGCTTATGAAGAATGCATCTGTTTCCATCCAAGTGTGGCAGAGTGTGCTGTTATTGGAGTGCACGATGACATTAAAGGAGAAATTCCAGTTGCATTTGTTATACCGAAAACTGGATCACTGCTGTCAGATGCTGATTTGACTCATGAAATTATAAAGAAAATAAGGCAAGATATCGGAGCTGTAGCCAGCTTAAAAACTTGCATTATCGTAAAAAGACTTCCTAAAACAAGGAGTGGAAAAATTCCAAGAGTCCTTTTAAGGAAAATAGCGAATGGAGAAGCATATACACCTCCAGCTACTCTTGAAAACTTGGATGTTTTATATGAAATGAAAATTGCATTAGAAGAGCATGGCTATCCAAGAAAAGATTTAAAATCAACAGTATAATTAAATAAGTTAATTAAAACTCTTTATATAATCAATATATTTTGTTTTTCCAACAAAAATCCAAAACTAGGCATAAATATCCAAATAAGTCAAAAGAATGACTATAAGAAAAATGGAAGATAGAAAAACGGTAAATACCTTATTTTTATCTATTTTCTTATAATTTATAACAAACTAGTATTCGTTTTTCACTAAAATAGATTTTTTTGAATTATCAGCCATATAAAGCCACAATTAAAATATGTTGTCTGTGCTTAAACGAAGGTTTGCTCTCTACAACACAGTTTTCTCTAAATCAATCCAAGACCCAGAGGGTTTTTGGAAAGAAGCTTCAAAAGGAATTTCCTGGGACAAGCCATTCACAAAAGTCCTAGACTCCTCTCATGCTCCTCAATATCGGTGGTTTCCAGACGGTAAGCTTAATATGTGCTATAACTGCTTAGATCGCCACGTGATATCTGGCCAAGGCCACAACTGGGGAATAATTTATGATAGTCCAATGACAAATTGTATTGTCCACTATACATATGAAGAGCTGCTGGAAGAAACCCAAAAACTCGCTGGAGCAATGATGTATAAGCATGGCATTAAAAAAGGAGACAGGGTCGTGATTTTCATGCCAATGATCCCTGAAGCTGTGATCTCTATGCTTGCTTGTGCAAGAATTGGCGCTATACACTCTGTAGTTTTCGCTGGATTCTCAGCGAAAGAGCTGGCAAATAGGATTAGTGAAAGCAAAGCAAAATTATTAATAACTGCAAATGCAGGACTAGAACCTGGCAAAGTGACACCATTTGAGCCTATTGTAAATGAAGCTGTGCTTATGGCTGAATCAAGCATGGCATGTGCAGAAAATATCCCAAGGATTGTTGTGAATAGACATCTAGGAGTGAAATTTAATTTGAGACCACATAGAGATCATGATTTTCAAGAAGAATTGATGAATTCGAAGCCTTTTGAGTCTGTTGTTAGTGTGAACTCCAATGATCCGCTATATATATTGCATACAACTGGATCTACTGGAAAACCAAAAGGGATTATCAGAGATACTGGAGGATATGCAGTCGCTTTGGATAATGCCATGAAATGGGTATATGGAATTAATAGAGGAGATGTGTTTTGGTCAGCTGGAGATTTAGCTTGGGTTGCTGGGCATACTTGCTCTGTTTATGGTCCACTGTTGAGAGGAGCTACATCTGTTTTGTATGAAGGAAAACCAGTAAGGACCCCAGATGCAGGAGCTTGGTGGAGAGTTATACAGCAGCATGAAGTAAAGAGTGTTCTTGTAGCTCCAACTGGAATTAGATCTATTAAAAAAGAAGATCCATCAGGCAAACTTATGAAGAAATATAATTTGGAAAGCGTTGAACACTTTGGAGTTGTGGGAGAAAGATGTGATCCAGAAACGATAAGTTGGCTTCAACATAGATTGCCTAAAAAGACTTTAATTAATGACCAATGGTGGCAAACTGAATCAGGGTGGCCTATGATAAGCAATACAATTGGTTTAGAAAAGTTTGACACACAACCTGGAAGTGCTACTAAGCCTGTGCCTGGCTGGAATATACAAATTATCAAAGAAAACCTAAAAGAAGCTGATTCCAATGTGACTGGTAAAATTTGTGTTAAGCTACCTACACCTCCTGGATTCATGCTTTCCCTCTGGGAAAATGATGAAGAATTCAAAAAGAAGTATATGACTGAAGTGCCAGGATATTACTTATCAGGTGATGAAGGGTTCAAAGATGATAAAGGCTATTTCCATATAGTTGGCAGAACTAATGATGTCATCAACATTTCTGGACATAGGTTTAGAGCTGCAGCTTATGAAGAGTCAATCAATTTCCACCCAAATGTAGCGGAATGTGCTGTTATTGGAGTTGTTGATGAAATTCGTGGAGAAATTCCAATAGCACTTATTGTAATTAAAGAAGGGTCTGATAAGACAGATGATGATATTACGCATGAATTGATTACTAAAGTCAGGCAAGATATAGGAGCCGTTGCAAGTCTAAAAACTTGCATAATTGTCAATGCACTACCCAAGACAAAAGATGGAAAAGTCCCAAGACTTTTGCTGAAAAAGATGGCTAATGGAGATTATTATCCAGCAAACACTGAATTGAGAAATCCAGAAGCACTGGATGAGATCAAAGAAGCTTTGGAAAAGCATGGGTATCCAAAAGTTGACTATAATTTAAAGGAATAAGTTCTTTGAACTAATATTTTCTATTATAAATATTCTTAATAAAGTTAAAATCAAAATTTTTATATTTGACATAAAATTATACGTAAAATTTCTAATTTTTTATAGTTATATACTATGAGAAAGGAACAGGCTGGCTTCTCTTTCCATATTTTTCATAATTGCTGACAATATTATCTCAGTTCACCAACTTCCACCAATTTTCAATGAACTCAGGCCTTCTATGCTGGTACTTCAAATAATAAGCATGCTCCCACACATCGCAAGTCATAATAGGGACGCCATGCACACTTCCAATGCCATCCATAAGAGGATTTTCATGTCCAGGAGTATTATGAATTTCTAAAGTTCCGTCTTGCTTTACAGTCAGCCATGCCCATCCAGATGCGAATCTATTGACAGCAGCATTGGTAAATTGAAGCTTGAAAGCATCAAAAGACCCGAATTTCTCATCAATTTTGGCTGCAAGCTCTCCGTATGGTGCAGGGTTTGTTGTTCCTATTGGAGCCATATTTTGCCAAAATAGTGTGTGGTTGTAGTGCCCACCTGCATTATTGATAACAGCAGGAGATGAGCCGGCTACTGTATGCTGCAAAGCTGTGAGATCAAGGTTTGCTCGGTCTGGGAACTCTGCTAGGGCTAGATTTAGCTTGGTAACATAGGTTTGATGATGACCTAGATAGTGGATTTCGACTGTAAGGGCATCTATGCTTGGCTCTAGGGCTGTGAAGCTATACGGAAGAGGGTGCAAGGTATGAACCATTTTAGCCAATAAATATTAATGGCTGCACTTTTGATCAGAAATCGAGAATAAATATGGCTTTGGATCAACAAATA
The DNA here is from genome assembly GCA_949751825.1 of Blepharisma undulans. Taxonomy (NCBI): domain Eukaryota; phylum Ciliophora; class Heterotrichea; order Heterotrichida; family Blepharismidae; genus Blepharisma; species Blepharisma undulans. The sequence goes on from CATKHM010000005.1 coordinate 80,560, forward strand.
ACAATACCTATATAATATAGCATATTTTTAATTGCAGGATTTGAGAATATCTTCTACAAGTTAATGAATTTTTTGCAAAAATAAACTATAAATAGAAAATTTCTAAACATTCAAATGCTTAATTGGCTACTTTATGAAGAAAATTGGTTTAAATTCTTTTACATTGATTTATTTATTTGCTGTTTATTGCCTTGATAAATTTAATTACATAGCAAACTCTTAATATTAGCATGTGTCCTTTATCAGCTAGAATTTTTTTATTAATTTAGTTTAATAAGTTATTAATAAAACAAATCAGACTTTTCTTCAAAATATACCTCTTATCGAAATAAATATTTATAAAACAAATAAATTTTGATTTTCCTGCTATCATTCTATATATAAAATGGAGCTAGATCTAGACAGCTTAAGAGAAGAGACAGAAAAGAATCTCACTAAAAATAAATTCCGCTTACTTGTTCTCTTTTCCGTCGGAATCCTTGGAATCTTTATCTTCATCGCTCTGGCTCCAGACATGACAGATGAAGAGAAAAGCAAAGTATACAGACTTCCATTGACTCCACAAGAAATTTACGAACTCAGTCAAGTCTTTTCCTCCTATACAGAAAATTCTTACATGTATGTTTTATCTCTTTTTTGTTTCCTTTATCTACTCTTGCAAAGCTTTGCAATCCCAGGCCCAATTGTTTTAAGCTTAATTTCTGGGACTTTATTTGGAAGATGGACAGGCCTTTTAATAGTAACAATTTGTGCAACAACTGGGTCAACAATTTGTTATTTTCTCTCTGATATCCTTGGTAAAGGCATCATTGTGAGAGCTTTTCCTGAAAAAATCCAAAAGGTTCATGGTGCAATCCAGCAACAAAAGGATAATGTGCTGTTTTATTTACTATTTTTAAGGGTTGTGCCAATTGTGCCAAATTGGCTTATCAATTTGACTAGTCCAATTATAGGGATACCATTAAAGACTTTTTTCATTGCAACGCTATTTGGATTGATCCCGCCTAACTGCATTCATATAAATACCGGAATGGCATTGTCAAGCCTAGGGAGCACAGAGATGAGCTATGAGTCAATTGCCTTGCTGGTCGTTTTGGGAGTGCTGATTATGCTTCCTCCGATTTATATGAAATATAATAAAAGTAAAAAAGTTAAAATTTAATCAATAAATACAAGCGGAGGGAATTGAACCCACGACTTTCTGCGTGTTAGGCAGATGTGATAACGACTACACTACGCATGCTTGGGATTGCATAAGAATTATCCATTTTATAAAAATTTTAAATGATGCCTATTTTAATTATAGAAACTATATTTGTGAAAGTTTGAGATAAATAATAAAAAGCAAAATCATAAGAATATGTGCTGTTTTTGGCTAGTTAAAAGAGAAAATCAAAAAATGGGCCAAAAATGTCTTAAATAATGGATAAAGTCCCAGCAGCACTTCTTGAATCAGTGCTGGTAAAGTCAGTGGATATCAGTGATAAGCCTGAAGTTAAAGGCTACGATTTTAACCAAGGATTGGACTATTCGGCCATACTTCAGTCCTATAACTTTATTGGATTTCAAGCAACTCATATGGGGCAAGCCATAACTGAGCTTAACCGAATGCTGAATTGGCGTCTCTCTGATGAGCCAATTCTTCCAGATGACTCAATTCCTGATATGGAAGAGCGTAAGAAAGTGAAAGCAGTCAAATTTTTGGCATATACGTCGAATATAATTTCCAGCGGCTTAAGAGAAGTTATAAGATACTTAGTTCAGCATAAACTTGTCGATGTGATTGTTACAAGTGGTGGTGGGATTGAAGAAGATTTCATAAAATGCTTAGCGAAATTTTACATAGGCGATTTTCATCTCAATGGAAAGTCTTTGAGACAGCAAGGACTGAACAGAATTGGAAACTTATTAGTCCCTAATGAAAATTACTGCAAGTTTGAAAGCTGGGTTATGCCAATCTTTGACAAAATGCTTGAGGAGCAAAAGGAAGGGATGCTTTGGACACCTTCAAAGTTGATAGAGAGACTCGGACGAGAAATAAATAATGAAGAAAGTGTTTATTATTGGGCAGCAAGAAATAATATTCCTGTATTTTGTCCTGGAATTACTGATGGTTCTATAGGAGACATGCTTTATATGCACAGCTATGCAAACCCTGGACTTATTTTAGACGTCATAGACGACGTCAAAAGAATCAACAACATGGCTTTTGATGCCAAACACTCAGGAATGTTTATTATTGGCGGTGGTGTACCCAAGCACCATACAAATAATGCAAACTTAATGAGAAATGGCGCCGATTTCTCAGTTAACGTAAATACCGGCCTTGAACATGAAGGTTCCGACTCAGGAGCTCCTCCTGATGAAGCAGTCTCCTGGGGCAAAATAAAATCTGGATCCACCCCAATTAAATTATTTGCAGAAGCAACGCTCGTCGTTCCATTACTTGTGGCTGAAAGTTTTTATAAATACCATGAACAGCATAAAGATGAATGTCCTACATGCTCTAATAACACTAGTTAATTTATAAACTTATGGGCTCACTGCATATTTTGATAAGGCCCCCACTGTGGTTGGAATTTCATAGCTGCCTGGCCCTGGGAGGACTATTTGTTCTCGCTTTAATCATCTTTCGCTTCTAAAAGTTCAGCTTGGGGTAGAGTTTTTAATTTTGGAATCATACATTCCAGGGCCTGGAAGGTCTTTTTCGATTTTTATGTAGGAAGATTTGCCAGCTGAGCCTAAAGAGAAAGATGGGGCTGTGTCAGGCTTTTTGGGGTTGTATTGGCCGGGGCCTGGGACTGCGTCTTTTTGAAACAGCCGTGTTTTGCCTCGCATTGTAAATCTTGGGCCATGGTAACTTCCGTTGACTTCATAAGCTCCAGGGCCTGGCGTCAGCTGTTTGGGGCTTAGAGGGCTTCGTTTTCCTGTGCCAAGTAGCAAGCCTGTGCTTGAAAAAGTAGGTTTAGGGTCATATGCTCCGGGTCCAGGAGATTTCGATAGGTAATTGCTTCTAGTAATACGAGAAGCAGTGCCAATTCTATATTTTGGGGAGGATTTGGGAGAATAAATCTCATAAGCTCCAGGTCCTGGAGATTCACGGTTCTGTTTCAGCCTATATCTTCCTTGGAAGCTCCAAGCTGGAGAATACTTCAGATTTAGCGTCATTTTCAAATAATATTATAAAGAATTTAATGCTTCAAGCAAACTCAGAGAAAATATTTATTGAGCATTGGTAAAATCTATTTAGCATCTATTGCGACAAGCACAAATGATGCACAAACCACGATGAAAAAAAGTACACCCAATATTACAATGACGCAAAATATGCCTTGGAAAGCGAATTCCCAAGCTTTATAGTTGTTGAAAATCAAATACCTTTAGGACTAGAAAAGAAATTTAATGCAGACCCTTTAATCTATAAGATGGGAACAGCTCACTTTCCCAGGATTGGTTCTTTTGAGATTTATTATAGAAAGTTTTTGGTTTTCTCAAAGCTTGCAACTAAAAAGTGGCCAAAAATTGAACACTTGGCAGCTAAAATAAGAGAAATTCAAAACTATACAAATAATCCTCCTAAAATACAAAGGCCGCAGACAGCAAGACCAAGTACCAAATCTATGCAGATAAAAAAGCGAAAAGTAAGGTCTCGGCCTACAACAGCAAAAGCAAGACAAACAAATCATAAAGCGCTCGATAATAGCAACCATTTAATTGAAGTTGTATCAACAAATGCTTTGGAAACTTGGAAATCAGAAGACAATAGAAAAGGAATTATCAGACATCAGAGATCGCTACCTGAGCTGGAAATGGTTTCCCAAAGAAGCAGTGAAAATAATCTTCCAATTACTCAAAATCAAGAAGAGGAGAAAAATCCTATCAAAATTGATGCAAAAAGCCCTGCTAAAGCAGAAATAAAAACTCCTGCTAGAATAGAGTTTCAGACAACCACTCAAGATCAGGAAGAGGTTAAAAGTCCTATTAAAGTTGATATAAAAAGTCCAGTCAAAGCAGAAATAAAAAATCCCCCGAAAATAGATTTGCAAACAGAATATAGCAATCCGAAAACTTTTCCCAAGGAAAAAACTCCAAAAAGCCCATATATGCTTTATAAAGAAAATAGTCCAAAAAGCCCATATATGCTTTATAAAGAAAATAGTCCAAAAAGTCCAAAAACGCTTTTTAAAGAAACTAGTCCTAAAAGTGTTTCTCAAGAAAGCAGTCCAAAAATGATTCCTCTTGAAAATAGTCCTAAAAGCCCAAAAATTATTTCAATAGAAAGCAGCCCAAAAATGATTCCTATTGAAAATAGTCCTAAGAGCCCTAAAGGATACGAAGAAAAAAGCCCTGTTAAAATTGTAACAATTGATGAACTCGTAAGATCAGCATCTCTTAGAACCAACAAAGAATTGCATCCTAAAAGAGAAGTAACAAAATCTTATGATATTTCTATTGAAATTGGGGAAGAAGTGAATAAAAAAATCACTTACCAAAATCAAACAGATCATGACTCTAAATTTGTTATTATTTCTTCTCATCCTGACTTAATGGAAGTCAAAGAAGAAATGCTAGAAATCAAAAAAGGTCAAAGAGGAAGAATTCAACTGACATTTAAAGAAATTTATGAAAATATTAAGAACAGCTATTATTTATATATAGACAAGGATGGAGAACCTTGGGAATGCATTCAAATAAACGCCCAATATGAGTAAATATTGATTAAAATGATTTTAAATAATAATCTATTGCAAATCTGAAATAACCCACAAAAAAAAATTCTCCATATGTCTTCTCATAAAAATGACGTCTCTTCCTGCATTTTAATACATAATAATTAACATGGCCGAAGAACTGAGATTTGACAACAAAGTAGTTGTAGTCACTGGCGCAGGTCAAGGGCTTGGCAAAGCATACGCTCTCGAGTTCGCAAGAAGAGGAGCAAAAGTTGTAGTAAACGATCAAGGTGTCACAACAGCCGGAGAAGGCTCATCTCATGAACTCGCCGACCAAGTTGTCCAAGAAATCACTAAGGCAGGCGGCATTGCAGTTGCTAATTATAATAACGTCAGCATCGAAGGGGACAAAGTCATTCAAACAGCCATTGCAAGTTTCGGAAGAATTGACGTAGTAGTCAACAATGCAGGAATCCTCAGAGATCTTAGCATGCTCAAAATGACTCAGGCTGACTGGGATGCTGTTATAGCTACTCATTGCAGAGGCGCTTTTTCTGTTGTCAGAGCTGCGTGGACTTATATGAGAAAACAAAAATATGGAAGAATCATCAACACTTCGAGTGGGACTGGGCTTTATGGGAATTTCGGCCAAGCTAATTATGGAACTGCCAAGCTTGGACTTCATGGGTTTACCAAAACGTTGGCAATTGAAGGGGATAAATACAATATTAAAGTAAATACAATTGTTCCTGTTGGGTCATCGAGAATGACTAAAGGGATTTTGCCTGATGAAATTTTATTGCTGTTTTCTTCAGAAAAGGTTGCACAGTTAGTAGTATATCTGGCTCATGAAAGCTGCACGACAACTGGGAATATTTATGATGTCCTTGGAGGATGGGTAGCTGCGTTGAGGTTACAGAGAACTAATGGAGCATTTTTCGCAGGAAATTTCACAGCTGAAGATGTGAAAAGCAAGGAAAGAGAAATCCATGACTTTGAAGGAGCAACTGATTATCCGACTGTGAATACTGATACGCTTGGGAAGGTTGTGACCCTTGCAGAAGCTGCTAGACCTAAATTATAAGGTAAGAACTAGTTAATAGAATTAATTATGCCATTTTGCAAAATAATTAAAAATCTAGGGCAACAGATTATGATTTCCTTCTAGTGTAATGCTTATATAATTATAATTCTCCCATCCAAATAATGATTTCTCTTAATAGTGTAGTCAATACATCATCCAGTATCATCAGATTAAATTTAAGCCTCAGTTGATTAGTTTCTCATTTTAAGGAAGAAATTAAATAGTCATATCTTCCTTGCCCGAAATGAGGGTCTTGAGAAGTTTGGTCTATTTTTTTCCAAATTAAGTTATAAAAATTGTCTGCCCATCAAAAACTCATAAACTGAGGAAGTCAATTTTTTGAATTCATAATTGAAATAATTTCATTTATTTCATTTTCATGTTTCATTTCGCGATTATTATTTATCATATTATTGAAAAGCTTATTTGCTTCAATTAGTGCTTGCTTTTTTTCGTTCCCATTGTCTGCAAATGCAATAATGTGAGCTAATCCACCAATTATTGAATGCCTGTCAGTTTCTACCACATGCTTGACAATCAAAGTAGTTCTATTTGATAATACCAAAACACTAAAAAATTCATAAATCGGTAAACCAATATGTAAGTAAATGTCCGGATTTGTACTGCTCATAGCATAATCTATCTTCACTTCTTTGAATTGTTGATTATTACACAAAATGATAGATCTTTGGCAAATTAAATTTTCTTTTATAAAAAGAGCGAACTCATAATTTTTTGATAAATTGTGATGAATATTTATAAAAGCATCAAAACTCAATAGAAGAGGTATTTTGTATGTATATTTTGGAGGAAAAGTTGATGCATCATAATATATAGTCAAGAAAGTTGGCGCGCAATTTTCTATTCCTTGCATGTGCTGACTGGCATATGAAATGGCACTCACTGGTAAGCTGCTTCCAATAATATCTCCCCATATGTCTACTATACCAAAGATTTGGTGTGTATCATTTTCCAAAAGTTGTGGTAACTCATCTTTTTGACAGCGAAGTCTTTCTATAAAATCCATTATTATATTTTTAGTTTCATAAAACTTGGTTAATTTGATTTGAGTCGAACAGCATTCTTTCAAAAACACATATCTTCTGCAATTTCAAAGAGACTCAAAGATCTTGACTTTTTTCAGACATAAATTTATATGTTTCCAGCATATATTAAATTTGAAATAATATTAAATAAGATTAATATTTATAACTTATTATTACACATAATGATATAACTACAGAAAACAATATATGTTTCATTTAATATTACCATGCTAAAATTTATAAATATATTGCTATCAGCTTTGGTATATGACCTTATCAATTCTCAATATTTTTCGTCCCTCAAATTCATGAGGCCTGCTCACTTTTTGTCAAGTCAAGCAATAAAATTGCTTGAACATCTATCAGCTGTTTTTTAAACGTATGCAGCTTTAGCTTCCACAATATCAACCATTCCATTAATTTTATTTTGAGCATTAAAACCAAAAATTCATCGTATTTTATCTGTTTATTTTGATGTAAACTTGAGGTGCCATACTATATAAGGCTAGCTTGTTATCAATCATCTCTCCCATCACATGTTAGTCTGAAAATGCCAAATTTTGCAGCCAAATTGCTTCCTGAAGTATTTGATCTTTGTATCTAATATTGCAATGTTTTACTCTAATGAGAGTAAGAGATATAATTATCAGATATTACTATGTCTTCGATCGCACTTTTCTTCTATAAGCTTCATCATATTTGTTATTCTTCCTTATTAAATAATATTATTTTTTATATAAATCAGCTTGACATACAATCTTTCACTTTAGTATCTCCATCTCTCTATCTTTTTTACTTTTATTTTCTTTGGCTCACTTTTTCGTTTTGGCTCTTCAGTCATCATCATGGCTTCTCTCAAAGTGCACACATGGTAAGGCTCTTCTCTCATCCTTATAGAAACAGCTGTGCTAACCATTGAGTTAGCAGTAAAAGGTCTTGAGCTTTTTCCAGTCATAGGACGAGAAGAAATCCCTCTACTCGTCCCTTTATAAGTTGTGGTAGTTGTCGCTGAAAAAGGCCGAACTTGAACATCAGAATTATTTTTTGTTAAATTTATGGAAGAATCGGGTCTTTCAGTTTCTCTGAAACTTACAATATATCGATGATGAGGCTCTGCCGCTTTATTTAGCTCATCAAAAGGAAGCTGGAAATCAGTCATTGCTCTTTTATTTTTGATATCTTTTTCTGAGCTTGTCCTAGCTCTAGCTGTGTGAGGTCTTGAACTGCTTAAAATTCCACAGGTAGCCCTCATTCTTTGGTAGGAAAATTTTCCATTTGTTTTGGATTTATTTACAATTCCTGTTGACTGGAACAGAGTTTGCTTTATTTGGTCATAAAGATTAGGGTCTCTTAGAAGTGTCCTAAACTCATTCATTTGAGCATTTTGGGTGGTTTTTCTGGATTTTCTTGAAAATTTACGAAGCTTGATAGGAGGAGGTTCTTCTATGCTTTCTTCAGGCTCAAAAAGCACATTTGATGCATTTATATGGCTATTCATGATTTTTTCCAATCTTTTGTCCAGGTCAGGATTAACTGATGCATTTTCTGACAAATGAAACGTCTTTGTATTAGAATCTTTTGTAATAATTAACGCTGGTTGCGAAAAAAGTCTTTCTTCTATCAATTTACTTCTATCATAAGTATTGGCAGCTAAAAATAAATACTCATGTGGTGCCAGTATACCCACACGTTTGAAATACGGCGTATTATGTTCTAACCATAATGATATCAATTTCAAAGGCAAAAATCTGTTAACTAATATAAAGGACCGTTGCAATAAAGCTGGGTCTTGTTTTGCTCCATTTCTCATTGATTCGAAATCCAAAAGTACATACGCATTATAATATATCTTCATCAGTGGAATACTATATGTTCTTTACGTTATTTTGTTCCTGCTGTATAAGTATAAAGCAGTTTTGATTAATTTGACATTTAGCTCAGTTTCAAAGCCATTTGCTAGCTAAATCGGTATTACCTGCCGAACATTGTGTCAGAATTCTGGGTTGTCGAGAGCTTTAAAAATAGACTGAATATCAGTGAATTTTTTGCCTTCAACTATTGGTTTGAGAAATTGCCGAAGATGAGGTAGGTAGCAGGCAAGCTAAGTAAAAAGTACACTGGCGCCTTCGCTTACGACGTGTTCTATTGAATCAACGTTTACGTTGATATCCATTTGATTTGGGTGGAAAATTCCGATAAGTGTAATTATCTCTTCAGCCATTTATATAAGTTTATTTTCAAAATATTATATCAAAGATTCAAATTATTTGGGAGAATTAATTGCAAAAGTTATGAAGATATAGCTAAATGTTACCGAAAATTCAACAAAGATTATTAGTCAGTTTTTACATTCTAAATAGAAAAATAGCAAGATTCTGATAATCTTGAACTGTTGCTAAAATTTATAAAATTCATAAGATGGCTAATTTCTTTAATTTCTACAACTATATTGAATATTCACAATCCCATTGATAAATGGAAGAAACCAAAATTCAAGCTTTGTCACCTTCAAGCCCCAGTTTCAAAAACATTTTCTCAAAAAAGCCTCCAAAATCTTCAAATCTCCTCACACACTGTTATATCTGCAGTCTTCAATTCTCAGCAATCCACAAAGGCTATGAATGCTCAGTCTGCAAAAAAGGCATCTGCAAAGATCATATCCTCGTCAGAACCGCTATGACATTACTTCCTGTTTGTGATGACTGCGAGCGAACCCGAATTAAAAAAGAAATCGCAAGAGAGCTTGCACCACAATACAAATCATTGAAAGGCGACATGAATTGGATGCTAAAAGAAAAAGAAAAAATCAAAGCAGAAATCACAGGAAAAAATGAAATTATTTCGCGGCTAGAAATTCAGACAAAAAATAATGAAAAAACTTATGCACAAAGACTGGAAAATATTGAAAAGAAGATTGAAGAAGAAAATCAGAGGGAAAAAACTGTACAAAATGTGGTGGAAAGCTTGAAAAATGCATTGGTAGAGTCTAAAAGCTCTGAAGAACAAATGAAGAAGAAAAAAGAGGATAAAGAGGAAGAGATTAGGACACAAATAGAAGAAATCAGGGAATTGAAAAGAAATGAGGAAGGTGTGTTGTATAAAATTGATGAAATTAATAAGGAAATGAGGGGTATGATACCTGCTGGAAAGTTGAAATCTATTAGCTGTAGGAGATGCTATGGAGTTTTGAAAGTGACTTTTAAGGAAAGGCTGAGGGAAGCACTTAGAAATGAAGGAAGAGAAAGTTTGTTGGCAAGTTTGATGTCAAGAGCAAGCGTTAAATCAACAAATGGGTTGATGAAACCAACAATGGAGCCAATGACAAGACAATACTGCCAACAATGTATGCTTTTGTAATACATATCAAGAACGTAAACAAAGTCTTTTTAATTTTTCCTTTACATTATCTTAATCAAATTCAATTTTATTGTAGAATTAAATAATTGATTTTATTATTTATATTCAATTTTTATCATTTATTTAAAACTTTTTTCTTATAATAGGTCTATTTTTCAAGCTTTTAATATAATTCTTCCAGCTGTCAATATTCCTTTCTTCTTGCGTTTTTACATTCCAAGTGTTGGCATAGTCACCAGGAAAGAATTTTTGAGCTACTTCTTGAAACATCCCCCCATCGTCTTCCAACTCAGTTTCTTCTTTTTTCATATTTTCTGTTACCAAATTATAAAGCATCGAGAATTGCTTTTTGCTTGCAGCACTTGCATGCTTTAATTCCTCATCATTTAGTGCTTTATTTAATCCAACATGATTTTTCGCAACTGTTGGAGTTGTAAGTGAAACAATTGGCGGCTTATAAACATTTCTGAGAGGAGAATCTCTTTTAGAAAAAGAAAGCTGAGAGTAGCTTTGAGATGACACAGGACGAGAGCTAGGTTTTTTGATATGGACTGGAGCTTCTGGTTTTTTTGATCTGATCACTCTGATTGTGTTGTATACTTCGTAGCATCTGTCACATACTTTTACTGTATCATAGATCCTGCTGGGGTGTGATAAAGGGTTTGGTATTAAATTAGTGTTGGTCTGCATGTATTCCAGTCCTTTGCTTGGTGATGGCACTCTTAATATATCAGCTACATCAATATCAAGCATTTCTTTATTTTTTGCATTTTCATTCATATTTGCTAGGACGCTTTGGCCTATCAAAATATATTTATAAGGAATTTCATTTACAACGTTTTTGTCTTTTAGCCTTTCTCTTTCTTGTTCGATATAATCGCTTCCCATTTCTAATTTGAATTTAGCGCTATTACTGCTAGAATCTCCTTGAAATGACAAAGTGATTTTTGATATCAAGTGCTCATAATCAATTTTAGCTTTAACCAAGTTTGGATCTTTACTTTTCATAATAAAATTACAGAAACTTCCAGCACACGCCTTGACTTTAGTTTTGAATTTAACTAATTCCTTGTTTCTTCTTGTCAAACTTTGAGATCTTGCAAGTGGATATGGAGAAGTGCTTGTTGGAACGTTTCTTGATACATTTGATAAAGGCTCGGTAATATTTGAACTCGTGTTCAAATGAGTTGGCTTCCTCTCAAGTGCTTTTACATTAAAAATAACACAATCACTGCTCCCCATAAGCCAGAACTTCCTTGTTATATCTTGCACAAAAATCAAACTGATTGAAGCTAGTCTAAATCTTGAATTTTTTTCTATAGAATTTATGACGAGTTGTCCAATACTTTTAAAAACTTCAACCATATTCTGCCCAGCAAGTTGCACTTTTATTTCTTGTCCATCTAATTCATAGATTTTTCAATATTTAATTAAGGGTCTTCCATCATCTAATTTAAATTCTGCAATGTACCTTGCACTTTCTTCCAATAAAGGCTTGGCTATTTGTATTGCTTCGTCTTCTTTGATATCTTGGTGATGTAAAATATCTAGAAAATCCTTTCTGCTTAATTTTCGAAAATCATTGCCAACTATTAAGTAAGCGAAAAGCAGAGCTGTAGTTGAGTCTCTCAAAGGAACAGCAGTAAACTTGGCTGTGATTACATCAACTGTAGAATTTTGTGATGTCTTCTTTTTGACGATGCCGTTCTTATCAGTGAAGAGCCATTTGTAAGGTGACCCTACTGATTTTTCGATAAAAATAGTATCAAGGAGAGGAACTTGGCAAAACTCGATTGAGTTTGGTCTCCAAAGCTGCTGCAGAACCCACGCGCAGGATTTTGATTCTTTAAATGACATAGTTTTGGTTTGTACATTTTAAATCGGCACTAATTATCTACTAAACGAACTTTTAAGTTAGAAAAAAAAGTTTCATCCGGCAAAGCTGCTTCCTTCAAAACACTTATTATAAATACTCTAAAACGCTCCCTTTTCTAGTGTAATTAAATTATACGTCAATTTAATTCTTATTGTTAGCTCAAAATTTATTCAACTCAATTACTTTAGCTCACTCCATACTCGTTTGGCTCTGATGCCTTAAAGTCATCGAGAAACAAAGCAAGACAGAGTGAATTTAAGCGTTATAAGTCTTGGAGCTAGCTAGTATCAAGTTGTTAAAGCTTGGCAATGGTAAACTTCGGGGATCTGGAGCTACAGTTCACTTCCCGAGAAAAAAGCAGGGCCTCTTGGAATCTTCACTTTCTGTGGTGGACGCTGACCAATAGCCACTGTTGGCCCTTTGATTTGATTTTTTGTTCATTTGTGGGATCTTTTAAGTGTTCAGTAAAAAATTATAAGACTTGAAAAGCCATTAAATTCATAAGTTTGTGCAATTTGGTTTTTTAACATACTGCTCAGAATCAAAGAAAAATTTAAGGAAGGGGTGTTTATATTAAAATTGGATTATTTGAGGGAAAATTAAGGGGATTGAAGAAAAATAATTCAAATTAGGAAGTTAGGGATTTCAAATGGAAAATTGCGTTGGTAATTTACAGTGTATAGATTTAATGAAAATACTTGTTGGTAAGGAAATTGTGATGAAGATGATTGGCTTATATTTCGGAGTTAGGATATATAATCATTTTTGGCAAGGAACTTAGTTTCGAATTTGGCTCGTTTGAAGTATCACCATTTATCAAAATGACCTTCTAAAATAAATGAGATAAAATGATATATTGCTCTTAAAGGGAATACTTATTTCTTTAATTTATCCCTTCTTATTGCTATTCAATAAACTCAAAGAATCATTACAATAAATACTTTTGAAATGAAATAAAATATTTTCTTTTCTCTTAACTTAATTTATTTAAAATTTAAATATATTAAAAATTAAATACTTAAGAACTATATTTTTTAGTTTTAATTCTATTTTTAATAAAATCTCACGATTCTATTTATTAATAGAGTTTTAATTTAATAAAAATTTAAAATTTAAATTATCTATCTTGATTATTCAAATTCTATAACCTCTGCTCATTATTTGAAAAAAGATCTGAAATATATCAAATATATCCTTCAAATGATAACAGAATAACTCACGAATGCAACAATTTTTATCAAAAATGCTTGAGCTCAAACATATGATTTCCAAAGATCTTCTATTTTAATCATCTAATTATTTTCTTATCTCATCTATTACAAGCTTCAAAACCTCAAAATCTCAACATTTTAAAATTAATTCACATTTTAATGCCTTTTCATTTATATCCTTAAAAATCCAAAATTCTCCACATTTTATTACCTCACATATCTCTTCATTCTTACCCCATATCCTTTATCAATTTTTCACCTATAAATAAATCACATTTTCATATTTGGTGAAAGCTTAATGTACATTTTTTCTCAAAGAATAGAACCATACTGATTAAAGATTACTCTACTGTATAAATAAGAAAATGATTGATATAAGAGTAGGTGGAAAATACCGATTAGGCAAAAAAATTGGTGGTGGCTCTTTTGGAGAAATATATTTGGGCACTAACATTCAAACAAACGAGGAAGTTGCTATAAAACTAGAAAGCCTTAGCAGCAAACACCCTCAGCTAATTTGGGAAAGTAAAACGCTAAAAATGATCCAAGGATCGCCTGGGATCCCATTGATATTTTGGTCTGGAGTTGAGGGGACTTACAATGTGATGGTGATGGAACTGTTAGGCCCAAGTCTTGAAGATATGTTTAATTTGTACAAAAAGAAGTTCACACTTAAAACTGTTCTTATGATAGCTGAACAGATGCTTTTTCGAATTGAGTATTTGCATTCGAAAAACTTTATTCATAGAGATGTAAAGCCTGATAACTTTTTAATTGGACTGGGAAGTCGAAGCAATATAATATTTTTAATTGATTTTGGGCTTTCAAAAAAATACAGAGACCAAAAAACTTCAAGACACATCCCATATAATGAAAATCGAAGCTTAACTGGCACAGCCAGATATGCTTCAGTAAACTCACACATGGGGATTGAACAAAGTCGCCGAGATGATCTAGAGAGCATTGGATATGTAATAATATACCTACTAAGAGGCTCTCTACCATGGCAAGGAGTAGCAGCACAAGCTAAGCAAGATAAGTACAAGAAAATAATGGAACGAAAAATGAACACCCCAATCGAAGCTCTTTGTAGAGGGTTTCCTCCAGAGCTTGCTATGTACATTCAATACTGTAAAGGGCTTAAATTTGAAGACAGGCCTGACTACAACTATTTAAGGCGAATCCTAAAAGAAGCTTTTGCGCGAGAAGGTTTTCAAAATGATTTGATTTTTGATTGAAATATGAGCAATTTTCGTAGAGGAAGCAAGCATCGATCAGTTAAAGATGAAGAAGATGTAAAGCTTCCTCCTATAGACAGAGCAGCTAACCGTGAAGGCACCGCTATCAGTAAAAGCCATTATGTTGTGAAAAAATCCCCAAGTCAAAAAATCAATGAAAAATCAAGAGAATTAAAGAAACAGAAGACGAGATGCAGCATATTTTAATGGGAGCATAGCGGGGATGCTGGCGACTTATACATAGATTTAAAAGTTTATTTGTAAATAAAATTGTTATTTCATATGGAGTTTGAATTTAAATTAAAATGAATCAAACCATATCGCCTTTTGAGGTTTATATCAGGATTAGGCCGCTTTCAGAAACAGAGCAGAACTTTCCAAGGGTGAAATCATCGAAAATCGTTACGACAAATCAAAATTGTATATCAAATGAGCTTTGGTTGCAAGATCCGAGCTTTACAGCTAAAAGGTATGCTTTTGATGGAGTATTTAATGAAGAATGTAGCAATAAAGAAGTTTATGATTTCGCGATTGAAAAACTCATTGAAAGCTTGTCAAATGGCTATAATGCCACTTGTTTCGCATATGGAAACACAGGTGCTGGCAAAACGCATACAATGTTCGGTCACATCACATCTTTAAAAAGCAATGAGCGCGGGATAGTTTTTCTAGCTTTGGAAGGCTGCTTCAAACGATTTTCAAACATTTCTAAAGTTTGTCTCAAGGCCAGCTATTTAGAGATTTATAATGAAAATGTCAAAGATCTGCTCAATCCTCAAGATTCCAAAGGACTCATGATAATTGAAGATCCATCCAAAGGGATCCTAGTCCCTGAGCTAAGAGAATTCGAGGTCGAAAACTTAGAGCAACTTTATGATATTGTGCTAGAAGGGAATAAAAATAGAACTTTTGCCTCAACCACTGCAAATGAGCTATCAACACGATCTCATGCCATATTGCAGTTAAATATAGAACAGTCTTATAAAAATGAAATTTTTTCAAGTAGATTATGCATGATTGATTTGGCTGGAAGCGAAAGAGGAGCTTCAACTGATAATAAAGGACAAAGAATGGTAGAAGGAGCTATGATAAATAAGTCTTTATTGGCACTGGGAAACTGTATAAATATTTTGAGCGACGACAAGAAAAAAGGAAGATATGTCCCATATAGAGATTCTAAACTAACAAGGCTGCTTAAAGACTCTTTAGGAGGAAACACTCGGACAACTATGATTGCTTGTATAATCCCCGCTGCATTTGCCTATGAAGACACTTATCATACTTTGAAATATGCCCAAAGAGTTAAACTTATAAGCACAAAAGTAAGCAAAACGATAAAAGAAGTTCAATATGACTATAAAGATATTATAAATAGCTTGAGATCAGAAATAGAAACATTGAAAATCCAGCTGAAAAGACAAGAAGACCAAAGCAGTTTTCAAGATTTGAGCATTGAAGACGAAAAAGATGAAGAAAAATACAAAAATTTATCGAGATTATTGAGGACTAATTTTGAGGAGCATTGGGAATTAAAACAAAGCATAAAAGAGATAGAAGCTCTCAATGAGCAGAATAGGGCAAGGCTGAAATATTTGGTAGAAAGAATTGAGGTAGAAAATAATGATAAAGAAATATGCATTTTTGAAGATCTGAAAACTGAGTTGCAATTGGTGCAAGAAAATATAAGAGAAAACGAAGAAAACAGAAATGAACTATTGCAAGCGATGTATGCAAATATGAAACAAAAGCAAACTCTCCAAAAAGAGATGGGAAATGTAAAAGATAGTAAAAAAAGAGATCTTTTAGAACTGCAAATTGCTGTCAGAACATTAAAGCTGGAAAAATTAGATTTGCATATGCAGAATCTAGAGCTGCAAAAAAAAGCTGAAGAGTCAGAAAAAATCAGTGAAGAAAAGGACAAGATCATCCAAGAAATGAAAAAAGAAATCGATAGTATGAAGCGCCGCATAAAATCTCGACAAAATTCATTACTGCCTCTACAAGAGTTGGAAATGAATCAAGAAAACTTAAAACCTGATAGTCTTTATGATAGCTTAGGAGACACTATAAGAGTAATTCCCACAAAACTGTCAAATCCTTCACCGAAGGTTGCGAAATGAAATGAAATCAAAATTTCTCATCTTTCTGAAGCGAGAAACTTAAGAAAGTCTGGAAGCAAAAATTTGGATACTACATCAAAAGCTACTGCATTTTTGGAAGAGTACAAAACTGTAAAAGAAAATGAAATATATGAAGAAATAAATGATTTGACTAAGGTGAGATCAAGCTCTGTGTTACCAAAAAATAAAATTAACTATCAAAATAGCGAAGAAGAGAAAACACCGAGGTATAGTGCGTTTGGGAAAAATAAAATTTCGACAAAAAAGGGAGCGTTTAGTTTATTATATCCGTCAATACCTCGCTCTATATCTCTTGCAAGATCTAATAGCACAAAATCAAGAAAGCAGCCATATAGCTCACAAAGAGGATATAAGCCATCTTGTGACAGAGTAGTTAACAGAGAGTACTCCCCATCGCCGAATAAAAACGACGAAAATAACCCTACAAAATTACAACAAAATATAAGAGAAGCAACAAAACAGCTGATTCCAAATAAAACAACAAATTTAATCAGAAAACTGGTAAGCTCAAAATTGATTCCAAGAGCAAAATAATTTTTTCTAAATAATTGGTGTAGAATATTCGATTTAGCTTCATATTCATATGGTTTTTCACAATTAAAAATAATCTAATTTTTCTTTTAAAATTTCGACCCTTCAAAAGACTTTTTAAGTAGATTAATTTGTATTAAAAATAAACAAAAATAAATTTATATTTAGATACATAATAAGCCTTTCCACACATATCCCATTATATTTTCTTTTCTCATCCATCACAAATTTCTGAAATCATTTTAACTTATTCCTCCACCCAAAATTTTCTTATAAATGGAAGATCAGAGCATTTCTCTTGTCCAAAAGCAGCTCTCCTCAGCTATCGAACTGCTTCAGTCTTTCCAAAGCGAAAAAAACCTGAATTCAAAAAATTCTCAATATGAAGCCAAACTGAAGCAAATACGACAAGAAGTCATTGATAAAATTAATACCTCGCTGGTCGACACACAGAGAGAAATGCAAGAGAAATTCAAGGAGACACTTGATGAATTTAACTCAGAATTCAATAAAGTCGCAAATGAACTGATAGAAACAGAAGAAAATGTGCTGGACCAAAAGAAAAATTCTCTACGAACCTGCATTTTATCACAAAAAGTGCACAGGAGAAGATCAAGTCTCTTGATAAAAATGTTGAAAAATGAAGATGTAAGGACAGTTTATCATATTTTTATAGCGATTATGCTAGTTATGTGTATTGGAGAAATCATTAGAGGCTATATTGAAAATGGTGTCATATTAGATTTATCATTATTTGCATGGGCGTTTGCAAAGTTTCATTTGGTGATTGCAGGGTGGCTTTTAGAAGTAGCATGGTGCTTATTAGTAATTCCTTTGGTTCAGCTTATACACAAAAATTATCTTCCAAAGCCAGTTTGGATTACTATTTATGCATTTTTACAGTTTGTTATGTATGTTGGGCCTTGTTATTGGACTTTGCATTTTAGTCTTCCAATGGCAAGTGGGTTCGTCATAACCTGTGAAATGGCTCGTATGTCAATGAGTATGCACTCATATTTGAGAGAAAAGTTGCTATTTGGAAATGGTCCTAACGAATATGCTACTTTTATCCCTGCAAAGTTTGCTAAAAGAGGTATCACAGTTGAAAATTTAACTCTTCCTACAATTACTATTGAAGACCCATTCACTGAGCTTAAAAGATTTCTTTTCTTTTTCTTTTCACCAACATTAATATACCGAGATACTTACCCGAGAATAACTCCTCATAGAAGATGGTGGAATATTACTTATAATCTCCTTAATGTTTGTGGTACAATGTTTTACGTTTATTTGCTATTACACACAATTTGTATTCCTTATTTACAAGAATCATGAAATAAGCCATGGGAAATTAAATTTATGCTGACTTCTTGGTTCCAAATTATGCTGCCTGGAACTATGCTTTTGGTGCTAATGTTTTTTGGGATTTTACATAGCTGGCAAAACCTCTGGGCTGAAATAATGAGATTTGGAGATAGAGAATTTTATACAGATTGGTGGAATGTAACAAGTTTTCATGCATATTATAGGACTTGGAATAATGTTGTGCATGATTGGCTGTTTCATTATTTTTATCAAGACATTTATAGGTTTTCTAAAGGGAAAATTTCTCAGCTGGTAGGATTTGTAGGTGTTTTTGTGTTTTCTGCAGTTATTCATGAGCTTATTATAGCAGTGTCTATGGGATTTTTCTATCCGATTTTATTCATTTTGTTTGGAGGTCCTGGTGTTATTTATACATTCTTTTCAAGACAAGAGAAAAGGTTTTTGAATGTATTTGTATGGTCGATGTTTCTTATAGGTGATGGATTAGTTATTATGCTCTATAGCTGGGAATATTTTGCAAGGCAAAAACTTGATCTCCATCAAGACTATGGATTTATGGCTGGACTTATTCCGCACTCTTGGGTTGGAAATTAATCATAAATAACCTAAAATAGATATTTAATAATTTTTACTGTATATCAATATATAATTACCTAAAAATTCTGGGTAAATTTATTGTTGCAAAAGGTTGAAGTCAGCAAGATAATATCATAAATGCCAATTATTTTATTGGATAAATAAGAACTATGACCAATTAACTGACCTAAAACAATTTTTAAAACAAAATAAGCATTATTACTTGTATTGTGGTTATTAAACATTGAAGCTTTCTCCGCATCCACATTTGCTTTTCGCATTAGGGTTTTCAAATGTGAATTCTTCTCTTGTTGTTGTGTTTATGTAATCCATCGTTGTGCCGAGAATAAACATGACAGCCCTTGCATCAATAATTACTTTAATCCCGTCTATTTCAACCATTTCGTCTAATTTGTTTTTTTGCTTTGCGTATTCCATCGTATAGCTCATTCCATTACACCCTCTCTTTTTGACTCCTATTTTAAGCCCAATAATGTCTTTTGGCTGCTTTTCCATTAGTTCTTTGAGTTTACTGGTAGCTTGTGATGTGATTGATAACAGGTTGGCTTTGGCAGAAAAATTTCGAGAAATCAGTCGAAGCATCTTTATCAATATTGCATATTTTCCTGTTAATTTAGACTTAAAAGACATTAGTAATATAGAAGGAAGTAGCATTTTTACCAGTAGAATAAGCTTATATTAATTTTTGCAGCAATTGAGATAAATCATTTCATAAATTTAAAAAATTTATTTGAACATTGAAGAAATTTAATTTGAATTTTTAATTATTATCAGATCTTTCAGCTTACATTCTATTAATTTAATACTAGTCATTTATTTTTGTAACATATTTGTTATATTAATTTAAATTCTCTACAAAATTTACACATTAACCACCCAAGGCAAAATATTTGAAAATGACTCCTGCTGAATTTGAAAAAATTTTGGCTTAAATGTTGCATTGATCAAAATCACAAATTTCATAAAAATTAATTTATTTACGTTAATGGGCTGTATAGCTTGCAAACAAAATTCCAAGCGTAAAATTCAAACAAATCTAGATCTAAGCACAGATCAAGATCACATCCAACCAAATCGTATAATAAAAATCAAAACAAAAGACGAGCTGTCATTTAACCCCTCCCTGTTTGTAGGCCTTCGCAAAGGCGATATTGAAGATAACTATATCTTTGAGAAAATCATTCATGCAGGTTCATATGGGCTAGTAAGACTTGCCTCACACAGAATTACAGGCCTAAAAAGGGCAATAAAAACAATCTCCAAAGAACATATAGGAAAAGATATGAAATTGCATACGCAATTTTACTCAGAAATAGATATATTGAAGCAAACAGATCATCCGAATATCATAAAATTGTATGAATTCTATGAGGATGTGATGAATTATCATTTAGTGACTGAATATATTCCTGGAGGGGAGTTATTTGATTATATTATCAAAAGCAAAATGCTTTCAGAGCCTATAGCTGCTCAATTTATGAGACAACTGCTTAGTGCAGTAGCTTATTGCCATTTAAATAATATTGTTCATAGAGATTTAAAGCCAGAAAATTTGCTTATAGACGCTCAAACACAAGAAGCGACACTTAAAGTTATTGATTTTGGGTTATCTGCGTTTTATGACTCAAATGTTAATATGACAAAACAGTATGGGACGAGCTATTATGTGGCGCCAGAAGTACTGCGAAGAGATTATAATGAAAAATGTGACATTTGAAGCTGCGGAGTAATTTTGTACATATTGCTATGTGGAAGACCTCCATTTAATGGAAATAGCAGTCCAGAAATTGTCAGGAGAGTGCAAAAAGGAGAGTTCTCGTTTGATGGCCCAAGTTGGGATGGTGTGACACCTACAGCTAAAAAATTAATCAAAAGGATGCTTGACTACGATCCAAATACAAGGATTTCAGCCAATGAAGCCTTGACAGATGAATGAATAATATATAATGCTTCTTATATTCCAAGGGATGAAAATTTAACCCAAATTTCTCTATGAAATTTAAAGACTTTTAGGGTTGAACAGAAATTGCAAAGAGCTGTCTTAACTTATATTGCATCACAAATAAGCAATAAAGAAGAAATAAAACAACTCGGTGAAGCTTTTCGAGACATGGATACAAATGGAGATGGAAAATTAAGCAAGGAAGAAGTCCTTGAAGCATTTTATACTTTAGGCGGAAATGGATTCAGCCAAAAAGATATTGAAGATATTATAAAACAAGTTGATGTAAATAATTCTGGATATATTGACTATACAGAATTCATCATGGCTACTGCAAGAAAAGAGAGTCTTCTATGTATAGAAAATCTTGACTCAGCCTTCAAAGCTTTTGACGAAGATGGAAGCGGCAAGATCAGCGCTATCGAACTGAAAAACGTTTTTGGGAAAGAACTGATTGCTACAGATGAAGTCTGACGAGAAATGATAAATGAAGTAGATGAGAATGGTGATGGGGAAATAGACCTGACTGAATTTAGAGCTATGATGACACACATTTTTGATAATAGAAATTAATAAATTGCACCATAATTTAATAATGCAAGGAAAAATACTTGTTTTTGTGGGTCTTTTAACAGCTCTTGCATCAGCAGAATTATCAGCGACTGGATGTGAAATGTTTAACTGCAAGCTTCCATCTCAGAAATTCGGCTCAAATACTTGTGTTTACTTCAACCAAAAAACGAATACCTATTATGTTCAACCATGTTCTGGAGACAATTATTGTCCAGCTTACCATAACTCCAATAGCACTTGCCAAGCTGGACAAAATTTTACATCACTAGGATGGCCTGGAGAGAAGTGTACAACAGCTTCAGATTGCAATGCTTATGCGTATAAAGGCTGCGTTAGTGGAATCTGTACCGGAGCTACTAAAGGCATGGGTTGCCAAGACAGCAATTCATGCATGCCAGGACTGTATTGTTCTAAGCGTTATTGTGTTCCTTTACTTCAAATCGGCCAATCTGGCTGCAACTCTGATTTTGAGTGCGTGAATGGAGCTGGCTGCAATTTCACAGGAACTGCATCTACAAGCACTTGTGTTGCGTATTTAAGTCTTCAGCCACATGCACAAGTTGCTCAGTGCCAATTAAACCAAAACAAGCTCTGCTCCTCAATGACATGTGCTGAGCTTAACGGTGCAAATTATTGCACAAGTACATTGAAATCATATGCTTTCATCCCAATGGTATGTGATGACAACTCAGAATGCACTTCGAGTAATGACCCATTCTTTGGGACTACTTTCGATTTATCATCAACTTGTGACTGCGCTTTAAATCCAAATGGAAACAGATATTGTGGACTATTCCCTGGAGATGCTCCTGGGCAATTATATGTTAGTCAGCTTGCTTTGTGGTACCAGAGTAATGAAATGAATAATTGCAATACGTTTAGAAGGAATAGCGATGGGTGCATGAAAAGCTGGTGGGATGCTAAGGATATGGCATTTTATAATTATTATAACTTGAATTATAAAATGTATGCATTTGTGCAAAACATGCCAGATTGTGTTGCTCAAGTGTACTTGCCTGAGTATTACTATGCAAAACAGCAATATCAGCAATACCAAAACCAATAAGATAATTTATCTAATTTTAAAATAAATAGACTTTAGAGTAAGGTATATATATTAATTATAATATATATCAAATGCTTGTTTATTTAATTATTTTTTATATATAAGCGTATTGATGCTCTAACTATAATAAAATGGAGACCGATATCTCAAGTGGAAATTATTTTTATTTGGCTATCAAAATGCTATCAAGTATTGATTATTTTAAAAGCCTTGCAACACGAATGAGCTTAAAGCTTAATCTGAATGAGAATCTAAGTGAAACAATCGAATTGTTAAAAGCAGTTTTTGGAGAACCCGATAATCGCGATCTTATTGAAAGATTTAAATCAGCTCTCCAGCACGAATATGAGCAATTCGATGATTTTGGAGATACACGAGAGCTTATTTTTTGCATATTAAGCTTAGTTCACGAATGCTACGAATACTGTAGCGAAACTGGTGAATTTGATTTATGTCCTTCTCATAGATGTTTCTCATACTTGCGTATAAAAGAAAAAAATGAAGCAGAAGGCTATGAGTATTTTGGAATAGTTATAGATTCTGTCGAAAATGAAAGAAAAATAATGCCTGGGGTTTCCAAATACAGATATAAGTTTACAGACTATGAGGTCTTGAATTGATGCAGGTATATTATTTGCAGTCTTGATTATGATGAAAATCTAAATGAAAGTGATAAGAAAGAGCTAGGAAAATACTTTTATAAACATAATCATACTTTAGATATCATATATACAAATGATGCTCAAGGAAATGAAGAATATACTGCAAAACTGTTACTTTTTTGAGATGGAGCAGGGTATCAATCAACTCAGTTAGGATATGGGTTAAATGGAAAGGAAACAGATGAATTGCAAGGTTCAAGTTGGCTAAATTTGATTATTTATGAAAGAAATAAAAAAGGGTTTAATCCTGGGGAAATGTTTACAGATCATGCTGAGGAGCAATAAGATTTATAGGATATGCATCAAAGTCTCTTAAATTAAAATTGCATTTATTTAAACATTGCTATAATTTCAAGTGAAGCGCGAAGTTTGCATCTATAAGATTAGCTTGAGATAATTATATATTAAATGTTTTCTTCAAACACTTGTTTCTCAAAATTAACAGCTACTGGCTACTTATTTAACCTTATTTAGGCGAATTTGAAGTTTTAAAAATTAGTAAAGAGTATTAAGCATTCTATAATATATAATTGTGAATCATTTATAATATGGAATCAGAAGAGATTTTACATCTAAGTTTTAATCAAGACAGAACTTTGCTTACCTTAGGGTCTAGAACTGGGTTTAAGGTATTCAAAGTATACCCCCTTGAGCTTATTCACCAAGAAGACAACGGAAATTTCAAGATTGTTGAAATGTACGAGAGCTCCTTACTAGTCACTCTAGTCGGTGCAGGTGAGCAGCCAGCGTTTTCCCCAAGACGTCTCACAATCTGAAATATCGCAGAACACACTCCTATCTGTGAAACCTCTTTTCCTGATTCTTTGCTCTCTGTAAAAATGAATAGAATTAGAATAGTTGCTGTCATCTCAGACGCAATTTACATCTACGACACCACCACAATGAAAACACAAAACACAATCAGAACTGTCGAAAACCCCAAAGGTCTCGCTGCTTTATCTCCAACCCATTCAGCTTGCTGGCTGCTGTATCCTTCAAGCGTAGAAAAAGGAAATTTGCAGGTTTATGATTGTTTTAATATGCAGCTGAGGACAGAAATAGAAGCCCACACATCAAAATTAGCATATATAGCTATTTCATATCAAGGGAATCTCTGTGCGACAGCTTCTGAAAAAGGGACTGTGATTAGAGTGTTTTCGTTGCCTGAAGGGAATAAATTATTCACATTTAAAAGAGGATTGATGACTGCGATTACGTATTCTATCAACTTTTCAATGGATGCTGAATTATTATTGTCGTGCAGCGATACAGGGACTATACACGTGTATAATATTAATAGAAATGAGGTAAGGGAAAGCAATAACTGGGGAGACGCTATAAGAAATTCGCTATTTTCAGCAGCTAGTTATATTGTGCCTGGATCTTATAAGGATTCTTTTGAGACATCAAGATCATATATAGTGGCGAGAACTAATTTTAAGATTCCTTATATAGCAACGCTGGTTCCAAATACAAATATGCTGCTGGCTGTGAATTATTCTGGGCATTATATGATGTTCAGTGTTGATTATGTGAATGGCGGAGATGGAGTTGTGCATCAAGAAGGCTCGTTAAGCAGAATCAGACTGTCTTAATTCATATATTGTAATGATAAATATTCCAATTAATTAATTTATACTTATTTCATACATGAAAATTTCACATAATAAATCTCAAAATGGACTTTCAAAGAATCATGCAGCAGCAATTCAACATGCGAAACCAAAGTCCCGGTGACGTTCCTATGGTAGACACAGCTGAACAAATCTATATTTCCTCCCTCGCTCTTCTAAAAATGCTCAAACATGGCCGCGCAGGAGTCCCATTAGAAGTCATGGGTCTTTTATTAGGTGAATTAGTTGATGAATATACAGTCCGTGTCGTCGACGTTTTTGCAATGCCTCAGTCAGGCACTGGGGTCAGTGTCGAATCAATTGACGAAGCTTTCCAAATCAACATGACTGAGATGCTTAAACAAACAGGGCGGTCAGAAATGGTTGTCGGATGGTACCACTCCCACCCTGGCTTTGGCTGCTGGCTCTCGGGGGTTGATATGAATACCCAACAGAGCTTCGAACAACAGCTTGCTAGAGCAGTAGCTGTTGTTATTGACCCTATACAAAGTGTCAGAGGAAAAGTAGTGATTGATGCTTTTAGACTGATAAATCCGCAGCTGTCTATGAGAGGGATGGAGCCAAGACAGACAACTTCGAATATAGGGCATGTTGCCAAGCCTTCTATAAGTGCATTGCTGCATGGGCTTAATAGGCATTATTATTCTATTACGATTAATTATAGGAAAAATGAGTTGGAACAGTCAATGCTTTTGAATTTGCAGAAACAAAAATGGGTGCAGAAACTGAAGGTAGAAGACTTTTTGAAGAGGGAAGAAGAAAATTTGAAAATCATTGAAGAAATGGTGACTTTAGCAGAAACTTATAATAAATGGATACAAGAGGAAATGAAGAAGACCAAACAAGAAATGGTTGTAAGCACTGTTGGGAAGCTTGATCCTAAGAAAAGATTAGAACATGATGTAGATCAGCTGATGACCAATAATATTTTGCACTCACTTTCGTCAATGATCGACACAGTAATCTTCTAAATAAGATTATTAGGCTAAATACATTAGAAAATTCTTATAAAGTTTAATTTTCTTATTAGTCGTTTTATACAAAAATGCTGTTTTTCCTTTTATACTCATCTATAGCGACAGCAAGCTACCTGTAAGACTTATATAGTGACGAATGTTTATCAGTTCCTTATACAATTTGTCTAGACAACGGCTCATACGTGCTTGGCGACCTAGCAGCCCCTGACTCACTTGTAGGCTGGTGGACTTTTGATGACAAATTTGGTCACGACTATTCATCAAGCACGAATCCTTTATCTGAGCCTGCACAGGCAGGTCCTGGAATGCGTAATCCCTAAATAGTTGGCAAAGGCCATTCTCTCTATTTCGACGGGACAAACCAAGCAGTCATTCCTCATTCATCTTACTATGAAGTCGACCAATTCACACTCAGCATGTGGATTTATTTATTAGAAGACTCTACAGGTGCATGGAGACTTGTCTTGCAAAAAGGCCAAAATCCTCAAGAAATGACCCCTACCCTTATGTTTTGGCCACGAGAACGCCGTTTACACGTAAGAGTTTCAACTGAATACTATTGGAATGAAGGACTAGATTCTACTGGACTCATAAATTTACGCAGATGGAGTCATATAGCTGTTACAGCAAGTGGACAGTTGTTACAATTCTATTTGAATAGCTATTTAGACCGTCAAGTTATATTAAATGCACTAGTAAAAAACAATCAAGGAGACATATATCTAGGGAAAACTGATTGGCATCAAGGATTCAATGGATTTATTGACGATTTAAGATTATACTCCTCAGCTCTTCATGAGCAAGATTTAAGTGCTTTGGCTGCTCCTGCAATTCCATTAGCAGCTTCATTAGGAGTTATGCTGAGTTGCCAGCTTTGCAATTACCACGATGCTGAAGCAGGATGTTTGGATAACTGGCACATGTGCTCGCTAGAAGAGTTGTATGCGGGCCCTTATGAAATGGCAAGAGCAATGGGGTGGTTTAGATTTACAGCTGAAATTTGGACAAGGAACACAGAGGACCAGACCACGACTTCGTCTGATGAAATGCAAGATCCTGATCTGTTTAAGGTAGGAATATGCTGTAAAGATTATGAATAATTTGATTAAGCTGCATAATTTTTAATACTTTTGATTTTGATAGAAATTGGACTTCGTTATAATAAATGTTTTTAAAACAGCTTAAGCAATTTGATTTTTACAGAAAAGTTGCTGGCGATTATCAAGAACAAACTTTATTAGGAGGGATTCTTTCTGCAATTACGTTTACAGTGATGATTATTCTGTTTGTGTCTGAATCTTACTGTTATTTTTTGGCTCCTTATGAGTCTTCACTAGTTGTGGAAGGATATCAAGCGTCAGATAGGATGAGAGTTGATGTCAATATTTCCTTATATCACATTCCTTGCCAAATACTTTCCGCACATTACAGCAATGCAGGTGGTTTACATTTTGATGCAGGAACTCTCCGAAGAGTAAGAATTACCCCTAAAGGCGATTTGTTATGGGATAGAGAAGCCCAGTCTATCACTCTCAAAGAACAAGAACGCAAAAAATCAGTCAGCTGTGGAAGCTGTTACGGTGCTGAATTATTCGCTGATCAATGTTGCAATACCTGCGACGAAGTCTTAGAAGCATATACCAAAAGAAAATGGAGCCCTCCTCAACAACATTTAATAGAGCAATGCAAGAGAAGGCTTCATTTGGATGACGAAAGACCTACAAAGCCAGAAGGCTGCATGATCTTTGGGCATTTATTAATGAAAAGAATCCCTGGGAACTTTCATTTTACGATAAATCAGATTGGGCAAATGATGATGGCAACAGGGACTTTGGATATTGATGGATCTCATAAGGTGAACCATATACAATTTACTGACCCTGAATATTCTCCACCATTGATAGATGGGCCATTGGATGGATTTTTTTCAGATAGGACATATGTGACACAATATTACTTAAAGGTTGTGCCTGCAATTTTACCATATGGGGCTAGATATTATGAGTCAAGTGGGCACCAAAATATTGTTCCAGGAGTGCATCCTCCAGAAATATCGTTTTCTTATGATGTGGATCCGATTACTACGCGATATTCAAATCCAAAATCTTTTTCTGAGTACATAGTAAGCTTGTGTGCACTGATAGGAGGGTGGTATGCAATAACCTTATTGATTTCAAGAATCTTAATAAAATAACACATAAATAGAAATGAAATTCATTAATCAATTACAAAAAATTAAAGGAAAATTACTTAGTTGTATACATTAGAGAGATTTGATATGATTTTGATAACCGTTTTTCTGAAATACTTTCCGGTATTCTTGTTATGTCGTTATTATCATGATTTTTTATAATAGATCGCCAGTCAGCAGATCTCGTGGTATCATTTTTGCTTTCTTGGGTGTCTGAGTATTTTTTAATCGGCGATTCAAGAGTAACGTCTATTAGATGAAGTGGGGATGCTCTGCAGTGAGGGCATACTACTTCAAAATTAAGAAACCTTGTTTTAAGATCTGTAGCGCACTGGAGGCAAATGTAATTTTTACAACATTTAGTTGTTAAAATACTTGTAAAATATTTAAAACATATAGGGCAATTGTAAGAATAAAAGTTGCTCTGAGTGTTAGATGGAGTGTGGTCTAGGGCTTTAACATCATCTTTAGAATATTTTGAATCGATAATTACTTTCCTTCTAGAACAGGCATTTGGCATCGGCGGTCTTAAATGAATAACAGTTGGAGGCTCGATTGTGGTGGCTCGAGTCAATATTTGAGTGCGAACTACGCTTCTAGTTGTCCTAACTTCTTTCGATGATGCACATATGCAGCCCATTTTTAAACAATAAAATTTATATGTCAGATATAAGAAAACGGCATTAATTATAATTTTATTTTTTAAGGTCATACTAATACAAACAATAATGATTATTTTTTTTCTTGTTTCTAGAAATTTTTAAAAAATATAACGATCTGTAAATTGCATTAATTTAAATATTTCAAAAAGCAAAAATAATGAAAAATGAATTCAGAAATTTTGAAATAAAAAAATAATATATGAATATTACAATTGAAGCATGACTAATAATTGCAAGCGGTATTTTAAGAATACTTAGCTTTATTTTTGACGCATATTATTTATATTCACAGTCTTTTACGTCTGACATAGTTAGACTCTTTTGTGCTATATTTTTGGTCGCCCCTATGGTCTTATTGTTCATGATAATATTATTTTGCTTCATCAAAGCTTTATTTTCCAAAAATTGGAATCACATTTGTGGGCAATTTTGTGTAGGACTGTTAATCTGTATTGGCGAGCCTCTTGGCTTGAGCTTTTTCATATTTGGAATCACCTTGCTTGTCGTGAAAGCAAAAGACCGTGATTTTTATATGGTAGATGCCCTGGCAAGAGTTTCAAGTTTAAATGATGGAGTTTTGGAGTCATTTCCTCAGATTATCCTTCAGTCTTACAACAATGGAAAACTCGATAATTGAAGCTGATTTACAATTGCTTCAATAAGTGTTTCTGCGATTTCGTTTACTTACACTTGCTTTAAGCTTGCGCATGATTTGGATAAAATCAAGCACTTTGAAGCTATATCACAGTATATTAGACAAACTGTGGTCCCTACGACTGCAGGAAATGAACATACTGATGTAGATAAGAAATTACCTAATGAAAGTGTGGATGTTTATGATTTTAGCTCAGGAGAATGTCCCGTATAATTAATGAAAATATTTGTATAAATAGCAATTAATAGCATTGAAAATGGATAAACTCATTTAAAAAGTTTTCAAATAAAAATAAAAATTATCATTCTAACATATTTTAAATAGATGATTAATATGTTAAATCCCTCCAGATAGTGTGATTAATAGCGCACTAACATTATCAGCTGTTCTTCTTGCATATGTTGCCTCACTCACAATATCTTTAATCACTCTTTGTGGATCCTGCTCACAAAGAGGCATTTTTCTTAATTTGTCTCTTGCCAGCCTTACTAATTCTTGATTTGTATAGGCTTCATAAAGTCCATCACATCCTATAATAATAAATTCATCAGAAGATGTTATCGGTATAATATGAATTTCTGGCTCATTGCTTACTAATGGCCCAGTGGTTTCTTCGCTTTCTGAGGCTGTTTTCAGTTCGAAATCCCCAAAAGCTCTTGAAACTGCAAGTTTCCCTTGAACTCTTCCAAATAAAACAATCCCTCCGTTGGCTTCTATGCGCTTGGTTTCTTCAGGGAGTTCAGGTTTATGGTCTCTACTAAGCTGTATTGCTTGTCCATTTTGTGAAAGGATTATTCTACTATCCCCTAAATTGCAAATAACCATTTTGTCTTCCACTATCATACAAACCACAGCTGCAGAACCCATGAATTTTCCAATTTCATAATATTGGTCACGAAAAGCTTGATCACATTCTACAAAAGCGTTAATTAAAGGCTCTTTTCAATTTTCTACAACCGCTTCCTCTTTTATATGTTTTTTCACAAATTTATGCAAATTTTCTTTTAAAAAGTCAGCACAATTTGAGCCTCCATGCCCATCAAATACAGCATAATAGCTGACTGAGTCAAAAGGATCAATAAATAAATTATGAATAATCTGATCTGCGTCTTCCATTGTAGGCCTTAATCCTTTTTCAGAAAATCTCCCAACGTTATATCTGCAGCATTCAAATTCAAGTTTTCCTATACGAAAAGCACAGCCTGGGATTAACTGAAATTCTTCTCCAGGATTTAACCTTCGATACACATTAAAAGTATTTTCATCAAGATTTACCAAGTAAAATTTGCTATTTACAAAGCAAAATTGGGCCTGATATGGGCTTAAATTGGGGATAGTGATATCAGTATCTTGTGAACTTCCTACTAAAACTGGCTCCCAGCCTACTGTGAATTCAAGTTCAGGTACAAAAACGCGAATACATTTGATAGTCCATGGAAGTTCTCGGATTTCATTAATTGCATTAGAAATTTTATCAAGATTTTGGCCATCTAACTTTAAATTTTCTATATCTGCACCTAGCAGAGCTTGAAGTGTCCATTCTTCTCCTAGAGAGTTTAAAATTTCTTTAAGATCATATTTTTCTATTCAATAGTCATCCAGGCTTTTTTCTTCACCTTCCATCACTTCAAAATCAAAAGGTCCGATTCTTATTATGTTTCCTATATTTATTTCTTCGCCTATATTGGTGGTTTGCTGGACTTTTATTCAAGTGCCTGAGGTAGTATTAAGATCAGATAAAAAATATTTGTCGGATTTCTTAAGGATTCTGGCGTGCAGAGGATCAAGACCAGCTTTTTCTATTGACATAGTCAAATCGTAATCTCTTGGATCTCCAGAGCCGAATGTTTCGCCTTCTGGCTAAATAGAAATTACATTGGGATTTACGTATAGAAATCTTCCTTTAAAAAGTCCATCGGTGCATCTGAGCACTATCTCCATGTTTTCTTACTTTAATTCTTTACTAAAATATTCCAAGTAAATAATAGAAAGTATCGCTTTGAAATATTATCTATTGAGTATGGAAATTTTAATTATATATATTTTCAATTGATAAGGTAATAAATTATCTGTTTAAGAGTAAATTGGCTAATTGCTAAGATTTAATAATATTTAATCAAATTATAGTTAATTATCAATGCTTTACATTTCATTATGCCTTATGTAACTATTTCATTTGCAATTAATTAAAAGAAAGCATCAAATTATTAATAAATCTAAGTTAATTGGTTTATTCTTTTGAAAACTTTTTCATCCAAACTAAACATGTAATAGTTTGCAACGTAATTGCCTTTGCTCCATCCGAATTTTAAATTGTAATTATATTCAAAGCATCCAAAAATAAAATTTCCTCTATGACATGCGCACGACACATAATATGCAGGGATAATTTCAATTGTTGTTTCTTCAATGTGTCGTCAATTGTACTCATCTCCAACTCCGCTTTCATAAATTGATATAAAATGATTAAATTGAAATAAATAAAGTCTATCTTCATTATTTACCAGAATCTTTGTTTTTGATTTGCCAAATATATAAGAAATTTTAGAGAAAGAATCTATATCAATTGAATACACAAAAAGATTTATATTATAATGGGTAGAAATCAATATTTTCCCATTAAATGCTACGCAATGGCAGCGTTTAGAAGCATAGGGGATTGGGGCCAATTTAATTCAGCGATTTTTATCTAAATCAAATCTACGAGATAGATTTAAAGAATCCAATTTATTGTATCCTCCAAAACAATAGACACTTCTATTGAAATAGATAGCTGATGAGAAAAAGCAAGGTTCTCCAGATGGTAGCAATAGAATTTGATAGTTACTATCAATTATCAATGCAATTCCAGATGTAGGATTATTGCCATAGCAAAATAATTCACCTTTTGGAAGTTGAGCAATGCATGTTTTAAAGCCCAATAGTTCTGGAGTACTCAATTCTATTGACTTTTCTGACATGTGTGTTGCATCATAAATAACCAAATTCGTTGTGCTGCTTTTCTTTTTGAATAAAAAAAGAGTATCAAGATTATGATAAAAATTGCAATATTCTATATAATCATCCTTTTGGATAGCCAATAAAATTGGACTTAATTCTGATTTTTCTTGAGTGCTTTCAAAGCAAGTGCTTGCTATTGCTTCATCTGAATCTAATTTTCTTCTTTTGAGATTATTAGTATTATTATTTTGAAGGAAAACTGAAATATCTTCCTTTAACTTATTATCTTTACTGGCTTCTTCATCATTATTTTTTGAAGAAACTATGTAAAAGGTGTGAGTTCTGTTTGGAAGCTTAAGATGCCTTCGAAAATGAAAATTGCAAGAGTAAATCAAAGAAGATTCACACTTGCAGACATACTTGATTTCAAGCTCACAGCTTTGATTAAAGCATCTGATAGCAGCCATAGTTTATATAATTGTTTTAGGCCCCTTAAAATAGCAATTAATTATTGGTTTGTACATTAAGATTTATTTTATTAATATATTTTAATTGATTTTTTCTTTTCCAAATTCAAAAGCTTTATTTTTGAATTTCATTAAATTCGAATAAGACAGAAACGGCAAACTTAAGTTAATAGATCATCTGTGTATTATTTGTTTTACTAAATCTTCCAATAATAATATTAAATGGAAAAGCACAATGATTTATTCTCAAGTTGTATGAGGATGCTTTTAATCAAGAGCGAACTTATTTAGTTAGTTAAGTCTTTTTGGAGCATGACTTGATTTTTATATTTTCCAATTTGTGATTATTTCCTAAAAAGTAGTTATATTTAGCATACGCAATCAATTTCAATCTTTATAAAGTTGCATTTGCTTCATTTTAATTTTTCTTCCAATAATATTGAATCAAGCCAAGATAATGCATCAATTATAATTAACATAATATATTTCTTAACTTTTGGTTTACAATTTTCAAATCATTATGATTTTTGAATATCTACCTATTTATATAACAAATTAAGCGACTTTTTCGCCATGCCTCCATTCACCTTCTGCATGATTTCCATCTTTATCAATCAGAGTTCCTCTTCCATGCTGCTTTCCATCAAGCCAGCTTCCATTATAAGAAGCTCCATCAGATCATGTAAACATCCCTTGTCCACACATTTTATTTTCACTCCAAAATCCAAAATACTTGCTTTTATTACTAAACGTATAAACTCCACTTCCATTGAATTTATCGTCTAAAAAATTTCCTTCATAAACATCTCCATTTTTTTTAATTAATCTTCCATACCCAGTTCTCCTATCATTTTTTCAATATCCAATATACTGGTCTCCATTAGTCCATGTATAAATTCCTCTGCCATGTTTTTGACCTTCATTATTATATTGGCCAGTATATATATCGCCACTTTCCAATATTTCTGATAAGTTCAGTTCTTTTGGCATTCCATGGTTGCTATAGAATTGAAATGGAGGAAGGGTGTCTTCAGTAGGCTTGGTGTGACTGTTTAGTGACGTTAAAACGTCGTCTCAGTTAACTACTGATGATCTTCTTGGTTGGTTTTCTTTGTTTTCTTCAATAATGTTGCTGATTGCTAATTCTATATCATATACGCCAAATGCAGGAAGCTTGAAGGATTTTGCAGATATAAGTTCTCGATAGTTTACTTTTGCTTTTAATTGATTCAAAAATGTGTGAGCTGAATCAAGAGAGGGAGGCTTAGGGGTGGTTTGAGGCTTTGAATCGCAGCTGAGTTTTTCTAATATGCTTGCACTATTGAAGTGCTGTTTTATTTTCGTTATTTCTGTAAGTGAGTCAGAAAGATTTACAAATTTTGAAGCAAGTTCTACTTTAAGATTTCCTACGACTAAGATTTCGTCCAAATCCTGGACCTGTTTTATACAAGCTTGCGTTCCTTCTCTGATTTCTTTTATCATTTTAGCTTCAGTTTCTTTTAATGCATGAACATGAGAATCTACAAGTAAATTGATTTGTTCAATAATTGAATTTATATCATTTAATGATTTTTTATATTCATTGATTGAACTCTCAATTGCTGCTTCTTGGACATCAATAACTTTTTGCTTTTCTTCAACTAAGTTCGAGGTAATGGCATCACATAAGCCAAAGTAAATATGATTTTTATGTTCATTTATACATGTTTTGCAAAGAAACTTCTGGTCGTCTGTACAATAATACTCAATTTCGTACTTATGGTCACTGCAAAAATATAAATATTTTTCTCCTTTAGATAGACTAAGAAAAGAATTATTTGTGGCTAATTCATTGGAATGTTTCGATGTAATTTTATTACACTGAGGACATTGAATTTTCTTCCCTTTTGACTTTGTTTTGATACATTCTGCACATATGGTATGCCCACAAGTGAGAAATTTTGGGGTTTTATGTTCTGAGTCATATCCTTTCAGACACATAGGGCAAAGAACTGCTGGGTTTGGCTTGATTTGAATTCTATGATGTGACTCCTTTAATCAGTTTATGTTTGTCGGGATCTCCATATTTTGAATGCTAAGAAATGTATTGGTTTTTTAGCATATCAATCGTAATGAAATTATTTTTTATTGTTGTTTGAAGCTACTATTTATTAACCATAAATGAAGAAACAATTATATGGCTTAATTTTATTACTCAAATACTGAAAATTGGTTTTTAATTGTATCATCATTATAAAAAATTCTCCAAAATGCATTTACATATGCAAGTAGAAATGGGAATATTTATTGCACATTTATAGCATTAATGAACTTCTAATTTATTTTTTAAGAACGCTAATTATCATAAGTCATGAACTCGTGATCGTTACAAATTCTTATTTATTGCATTTTTTATCCTAAATTTATTAAGTCTGGCTAAATTTATCTTAAACTTCTTTTAATGGCTTTCTCGCTTCTGGACTCAGAGTAAAATCTTCCACTGGGAATATCAAAAGCTGCAAAAATCCTACCACAATCATTTCCGAGCACAGCAGCAAGCTATTAGTGTACGTTGTCATTTCATCAACACTATACTTATTATCACTTGAAATAATCCCTAATTCAGCCAGCATCAATATCAACAAAGGCTGGATTTCTGTAAACATCATTGAAAGCTTGATGATATAAAACTTCGTGGTAATCCCAAGCCTTTCAAGCTCAGGTATGTGATGAGCAAAATGAGAAAAATTAAATAAATAGCTGAGAGCAAAGCAAGAACTGCAAAACTTAGCGATCATTGCTAAGTAATACAAGGAATAATTAGCAGGGCCTTTATATATCCAGACATCGTGGAAAAAGAAGTAAACAATGACATCTCCTATTCCGATTAAAAGTAAAACGAATGAAAGCTGAAGCACTCCAATATAAGTTTTTATGATATAAGAATCAGCTTCTTTAGGAGTTGTTAATGGAGAAGGTTTGAGGCAGAAATAAATACATTTGGCTTTCTTTACTCTCATTAGGCATTCTTGTCTTTCTTTTTTGGAGTATTTGTTTTCGTCGCCTTCTTTAATCCAGCCCATCATGCGGTCGATGTAATACATGAAAGCAATAAGGCCAACTGATTTGTAAACATTAAGAAAGAATTCAAGGGTTTTTTGCTTTTCCATAGTTGATATGACAGCTAAAGCAGTCCATCCAATGAACATTGGCATTAAAAACAAAATCATCAAAGCAACTTGTGCTTGTTTATAAATCATATGCTTCTTGTATTTCCAAAGTTGGAATAAAACCAAGAGAGTTGAGATAAATAAAACAACCCCAGACACAAAGACTGCTGCTTTCTCACCGAGATCGCCTTTACCATCTCCATTATCAGAGGTATCTGAAATTGTCGAATTATCTGCGTCGCTCATCTTTATTTTAGTAAATATGGCTGATAAATTATTTCTTTTAGCTTAAAAATATTTTACTTTGAAATATAATATTTACGTCATCTTTATTGCGAATTATTTTAATTTTAGATATAAATTCATTTTAGGCATTTGCAACATGAAATTTTGTTTTATGAACGTTTAATTTGTATTGAGGATATTTATACTGTAATTTATTATTTTAATCTGGTAAAAAAATCTAGTTTATTGGGAATATGATTTCTACTCCTTTCTTTGCTTGTTCTTTATTAAAATGGAAATGCTATGAGTCTTGTGTCATGTTTGCTAATTTAGCTTCAAAATAAAATAAAATTTTGTTTAATACTTAACTCAACTTATTTTATTATTTTGTGTAATTTTATCACCTTCCTTTCTGACTTTATAAGCTTCAATACCATAGTTAAAATAATGCAAATACTTCATAATGAATTTACATAAACGTTTTTTAAGCGACAATTACTTGATTTCCTCAACCAGTACCGAAACTTGGTGGCCTTCAGTCGAAAAGTCTCCTCAGCTCCCAAATCTCAGGATCAGAAAAAAGAAAAAACATCCAAAATCTGTCAGAGACATCAGCAGCAATGAAGGGATGACCAAATTAAAATCTCAGCTCCAAGAGCTCGAAGCTCTTCAATCTGAAAACAATGAAGATGAGCCATTCTCTGACGACAAGCCTGAAAACTTATCAAGACCAATTACCATGCAGAGCTCACCAATGCTGCTTAAAACGTACACAGGAGAACTCATTAACCAAAAGCGCAACATTGAGAGCGAAATCAGAAAAATGCATCATCATTTAGAAGAGAATTTAAAAGTCACAAAAACATCGACAGGAAGGAGAAGACGGCACAAATACAATGTGTCGATGCCTGTGCTGGAATATGACAGCACAATGATGCCGACTGATTTAATTATTATGGCACAGGTGAGGCGTGGGCTTATGAATGAAGTTAAAAATAAAAGCATAAGCAATTTGACGTTTGAAAAGATTGAGGAAATCAAGAGGAATTATATTCCTGAACAGCTGAAAAATTTAGAAAATTTGAAAGAGAATTTGCAGAAGCAAAAGCAAAAAAAGGAGCTTTTGAGTAGGAATCCATTGTCTAATGCTTCTTATCATATATTAGCATTTGATCAAAAGTCAAAGAAAAATTTAAGGAAAAGTTTAATAGAAACACTGCCAGATGCTTCAAGATTTCAAGCCAACAGTAAAATTCAGCCTAAAATCTGGAAGTATTAATTTAACTTTTGTTAAAATAAAGTTCCAAGCTTAAAATTTCCTATATATTTATAATTGATAAATGTATCAAGCTCTATATAATTTCCTCTCATGAAGATTAGCAATGTAATGTTAGTCCAAGGCCAGCAACTGACCAACAAGCTAGTCAACGACAATTCATCAGGCACTATTTACTTCGAAAGAGACCTCAATCACTTAAAACCTCCACTTTTGCCTCATCAAATCCTCCATTATCTCAGGGCACCTCAATTTATTCCGAATCCAGAAAATTTCAATCTATCAAAGCCTTCATATGAAGATTATATTACCAGAAGACATAGTGTGAGAGAATTTACACCTTTGCACGTTGAGAAGGAGCATAGTCCTGTTATGAGATATTTATCATTATTAACAAATGATCCTATGATGAAAAGATCAATGAGCTTATTGGGAGACTTCCAAAAGGCTGATGATATGAAAAATACGCAAAAACCTCATATGCCACAATTGGTGGCAAGACCGTACAGTCCTTATAGGCCTCAGATACAAAAAAGAGCTATTGCGAAAAAGCAAAATATGAATAATGCTAAAGACAATAAGAAAGTAAAAACAAAGAGAAATGTGAAAAAAGAAATTAATGTGAATGCAGAGTCAAGAAGAACGAGAAATGAGAATAAAGCGAGGATTCGAAACCCAAGCTTGAATTGGCTGCCTAAGAATAAAGAAGAATTAGTGAATTTGAAGCCAAATATCCAAAAAAATCATGAAATAAACTTAAGGATCCAAAATAGATCAAATTCACAGCCACAAATAGGCCGAATTGGCTGGGAAAAGTTAAAAGTTCACTTATAAGCGAAAATTAATTTATTATTTATTATTTAATTATCAAAATAACTTATATCATAATAATAAAAACTTTTCTTACAAAGGCAAAATTTTACAATTTCTAATAAACACTTTAAACATTTGTTAAAATTTCGCCAAAATGATATCCTGGAACTCTTGGAGATCAATTTCTCCATCACCATTTTGATCCACTTCACTAATAATTTCATTCCACACCCTATCATCGCTTGGAACACTACCTTCAAGGATCTTTCTCAGCTCTGCAGCTGATATCGATCCACTTCCATCTCTGTCGAACACTTTAAAAGCTGTCTTCAAATTTTCAGCTGAAAGCACTTTTTCCATATTTAGGGCAGCTTTTAGAAACTCTGTATAATCAACAACCCCATTTTTGTCTGTGTCAACTTCTTTCATTATTTTTGTGACTTCTCTGGCAGCTTCTTCAGCACCTAAAATTTCTGTATATTGTTCTATTAAATCTTCTTTGCTTAATTTCCCATCACCGTTTTTATCAATAATCAAAAATATTTCTTTTAGTCCTTTGGTATCCTGTGGAGCCATACATTGTGTAGCAATAAAGGTATGCACTGCATCTCTCAGTTTATTTGAAGCATGAAAATTCCTTAAGTTTGATAAAACTTCATTTAACATTTCTTTATTTGTAATCGTGCGGTCTATTCTTGAAGTTATCCATGGATGACTTAAAGCTTCTGCAGCTGAAATTCTATCACTTTCAGGGCATAAAAGCACAGAAAGTAGCTGTTTGGCTTCAGCTGAAATGCTTGGCCATGGATTCATGTCATAGTTTACTTTACCAGCTGTGACCTTTTTAATGATGTCATCTTCTGTTTTCCCATCAAAAGGAGGAATCCCACTTAACAGTATATACATAATGACACCACAGCTTCAAAGGTCGCATTTTTCAGTATAATGTCCTGCAAGTGCTTCTGGAGAAATGTAGTAAGCAGTACCGGAAATTTCACCTTGGGTTCTAGAAGTGCCTAAATAGGTTGCTGTCCCAAAATCTATCAGTTTTATGCTTAGATTATTATTTTTCTCTTCAAGTAAAATATTTTCTGGCTTCAAATCTCTATGAATTATCAAAAGGTTATGCAAATAAGCAACTGCTGAAAATAACTGATACATAATTTGAGCAGCGTGGTTTTCAGAAAAGGTCTGTCTCTTGATAATTTCTTCAAATAATTCTCCTCCTTTGCAAAATTCCATAATAACATAAAGACGTTTAGAGTCTTCAAAATACTCATGTATGCGAACGATGTTTGGGTGATCTAGAGTTTTTAAAATATTTATTTCTTTTTCCAGATTCGCTTTGGAAGCTTCATTTGTTAAAAGATCTTTACGAAATATTTTTACAGCTCTTTTTATATTGGTTTCTCTATGAAAACAAGTCTTAACTTCACCTGATCCTCCAGTTCCTATACATTGGCCTATTCTATACACATCTTGAAATTTGTTTTCATTTTCCCTTACAAAATTGCTAGCCTGTACAACGATTTCTTGAACGTTGCTTATTTTTTTCTCTTCTTCTGTGCCATTTGATTTTAAACTCTTGTCTCTTCGAAATTTGGTGTTTATTGAACATGTACATCCCATTATTATTTTCTAAATTTGATTTTGGTCAGTCGCTTATTAATGAATAAATTTTTGAATTATTTTTG
Organism: Blepharisma undulans; assembly: GCA_949751825.1. Classification (NCBI taxonomy): domain Eukaryota; phylum Ciliophora; class Heterotrichea; order Heterotrichida; family Blepharismidae; genus Blepharisma; species Blepharisma undulans. Next base: position 120,566 of record CATKHM010000005.1, read on the forward strand.
GTAATTTATTAGTTTTTAATACCTGTATTATTTATTACCTCAATTTTTTTACTTATCTCAATCTAGTGTAAAAAAATTTAAATATGAATGATAATGAAATCTAACAGTTCCTATAATATCGCTCATTTAATTAATAGAAATAAAATCTTATGAATTCCGTGAAACATTGCATCTTTGAAGAGTATTCTTTGAAGGTTATTGAGAATATATATTTAAAAAGATAAATGGAATATTACCCTTCTCATCCTTTGACATCTCGCACACTCGACTTGTCATCAGCTCGCTCACATATCGACGCTTTATACCAAGAGCAAGAATTCGAACAAAAAGTAATTGGAACTGAATTAATCCGCTGAATTCAATTAACAATCGCACTAATAATTTGTCTTTTTTTACTTATTTTCAGCATCAACTTATCTATGCCTTACGAAATTACTATTATTCCTTTAATTATTTTTGACTTATTTTTGCTTATCCAAATCATTATGCAAAGAAAAAACCAATCATCGTAATTTTCATGAAGGCTGACTTTTTTAAAGCGAAATATAAAAGAAATAGCAGAACATATAGGAAACCTTATTTTTAAATTTGGAGTTATTATATATTTATCATATAGAGACGCTTCATTTTTGCTGATATCTACACCAATATTTGTGGCAACAGCTATACGATGGATTTTTAAACCAAAATATTCGGTAGAGTGCCAAGCGTTTTCAGCAATAATAAGACTTATAGTGAGGACACTAAAGCTTTTGGCAATTTTATCGATTGGATTGAAGCTGGATCATGATGTTTCGTGAAGCTGGATCACTACTTTTTGGCCTATTTGGCTGGGATCAAGCATTTTAGCTATTGTAGGGCTTGGGATGGTTTTATTGCTGATCAGCTCTATATGTTCTTTTATATCAGGCCAAGGGTCATATATAGATATAGTTTCATCTTCATGGCTTTTATTTGTGACTTGGACCAGCTCTTTATCACTATTTTATTTCTTTTACTTTTTAGGGCTTTCTCTTGACAATGGTGATTGAAAACAAATGATTGCTCCAAATATTGTTGTAATTTTGGTGCTTCTTCTGCTAGTTATACTAACAAAAAGCTGCTTTCAGTCTTTGAAGTAAATTTTATGCAGGATCTGGTGGCAAGACTTCTTTTCAAACCAAGAAGAAGACATAAACCAGATGCCGGGAGCTGTTCATGATATAAATTCTCCTACCCAAACAGTCACCGAACAGATAATCTCAATACTGAAAAAGCCACCAAAATTCTTGGTTAGGGTATCAAATACATATTATAAGCCATGTGACGATGCTAAAGTAACACCTACGACCCCAAGACATAAAAAATCGAAATCAGAAATGGTAGGGAGAAATCAAATAGCTGGTGAGACTGTAGAAACTGAGCCGAAATATACAAATGTATCGATGGTAGATGCATCTATTCATCAGTCAGTAGATTTTTCATCAAATTCTACACAAAAAGTGTGCATGATATGCTGCAGTGAAGAGCCAAATGCAGTAATTATGGATTGTGGCCATGGAGGTCTATGCTATAATTGCTCAATTGAGCTTTGGAAAATGCAAAAATGCTGCCATATATGTAGAAGAGAAATCAGTCAAGTGTTAGAAATTTCAAAAGCGCAGTCAAAAATTTTAAATGTGGTAAGTGTAACTGGAGTTGTTTATGAAGACAACTCTGATGAATAGTGTGTTTTTAAGAATATTTACAGATAATATATAGTATTTTCTAGTCTCTTTTATTTTAAATAGCATTTTATCACTTTTCTAACCAACTGGAATCCTCAATAGTATTAATTTGTATCATATAATCTTATACAATTAGATTTTCTTTGTTTTTATCAGACTTGTCTTTTAAATCTCCTTTCCCCTTCTTCAATTCCTTGAAATGAAATATTATGATACACGTCTATTTTAATGAAAAATTTATAATTATTTCCTACTAGGAAAAATGAGTGAAGACGTTTACACACTTGAAGCCAGAGATGGAGTACGATGCACCTGGCAAAACTGGCCTAACAACAAAGTAACAGCTACAAGAAACGTAATTCCAGTCTGTCTAGTCTACACTCCTCTCAAAGAAATCGAAAACATTGCCCTAGTAGAATATGAGCCGATAGCATGCTCTCGTTGCAAAAGTGTGCTCAACCCTCACGTTGCAATTGATTTTGTGTCAAAAGCTTGGGGCTGTCCATTTTGCATGACACGTAATGCCTTTCCACAGCAATATAAAGCTCATATTTCAGAAACGACTCTTCCAGCAGAACTGATGGCTCAGTACACCACCATGGAATATATTTTGCCACCAATGGTCATTCTCCCACCAGTTTTTGTGTTTGTTGTGGATACTTGCTGTGATACTGAAGAATTATCCTTCTTAAAATCATCCCTTCAGCAAAGTCTCAGCATTTTGCCAGCTGAAGCTCTAATCGGCTTTATTACATTTGGAAAAAACGTTTACGCTTACAATTTAGGATGGACTGAAAACACAAGATGTTATGCATTCAGAGGAGACAAAAAATACGAGCTTCCACAAATAAAAGATTTATTAGGGTTAATAGGAAATGACCCAAGATCTGTACAAACTGGAGCAAGAAGATTTTTGATGCCTGCAGGTGAATGCGAGTTGGCTTTAAATAACATCATTGAAGACTTATCAAAAGATGCATGGCCAGTGCCTGCGGGAAATAGACCATTACGATGTGTAGGAAATGCTTTAAATATTGCTGTTTCGTTGATGGAGTTAGCTTATACAAGACATGGAGGAAGAATTATGCTATTTGCAGGTGGAGCTGCTAGTTTTGGTCCTGGAATGATTGTTGGTGACAAGCTTGTTGATTCTATCAGGACGCAATCTGATATCAAAAATGATAATGCAAAATACTTAAAGCCTGCTATTCAGTTTTACCAAGGAATCTCTGAAAGAGCTGCCAATAATGGTCACGCAATTGATGTTTTCTGCTGTGCAATTGATCAGATCGGGCTACTTGAAATGAGATCCCTAAGTGAAAAAACTGGTGGCTACCTCGTTCTTACAGACACCTTTAAATCTGACGTTTTTCGCCTTTCCTTACAAAAAATCTTTTCCAGAGATGATACTGGCGCTTTAAGAATGGGCTTCAATGCCACAATCCAAACCTTTACCTCTCCAGACATCAAAATTAACGGTGCAATCGGTCCTGGCATTGGCATCAAAAAGAAGAACGCTTTTGTAAGTGAAGTCGAAATTGGCATGGGTGGCACCAACCATTGGCAGGTTGGAAGCATTGACAATCAAACAACCTTATCCTTCCATTTAGACATAGTAAATCAAGAAGCACAAGCAAAACGAACTCATGCATTCGTACAGTTTCAAACAAAATACCAGCATTCAGGAGGAAGATCAAGACTTAGAGTAACAACTGTGAAATATCCAGTTGTGGAGAGCGGGAATATTGCCAAATTTATCAGTGGATTTGACCAAGAAACAGCTGCTGTCATAATGGCTCGCTGGGCTGTTTCGAAGTCAGAAACTGAAGAAACAATTGATGTTATCAGATGGATTGATAGGACACTTATTAGACTTGTGAAGAAATTTGGAGAATACCAGCAAGAAATGCCGCATACTTTTAGACTATGTAGAGAATTTGGACTGTATCCTCAATTTATGTTCCATATGAGGAGGTCGCAGTTTTTGCAGACTTTTAATGTGTCTCCTGATGAAAGTGCGTATTATAGAACAATGTTGGTAAGAGAAAATGTTACTAATTCGTTATTAATGATACAGCCTGCATTGCTTCAGTACTCTTTTGATTCTCCTCATCCAACACCAGTTTTGTTAGATATTGCATCACTGAAAAATAATGTGATTTTATTATTGGACACATTTTTCACAGTTCTTATATGGCATGGGGACTTAATAGTGAAATGGAAGAAATTAGGATACCAAGACCAGGAAGAATATGAAAACTTCAGAGAATTGTTGAAGTTGCCTGTAGGAGATGCCCAAAGTATTCTTAATGAAAGATTCCCTGTGCCAAGGCTTATAGAAACAGACTGTGGAAAAGGAGCTGAAAGATTGTTGAAGGCAAAAGTAAATCCAAGTGGTGGAGGAGCTGGAAACGCAACTGTTGAGAGTGGGAATTATTTCACAGAAGATGTCTCTATGAAGACTTTCATGGACAGATTGATTGAATATGCAGTTAAATCTTAATATGATTAGTCTTGGATATTAATATCAATTATTTTGCTTTCTCAAATTAACAATTTAAATTCTATTAATTTAATTATATAATTCCTTGTTTTAAAATCGATTTAAAAGAAATCAGAAGCCGGAAATGAATACTTTTTCTATGTGCTTTCATATAAATTATATTGACCTCTCCATCTAAAAATTATTTAAAGCAAAAAAGTTATAATTTAAGAAAATGGCAGATCATCTTACAGTTGAACAAATAGCTGAAATCAAGGAAACTTTCTCATTGTTCGACAAAAACGGCATTGGAACGATCACTCTAGACGAAATGTGCATCATTGTAAGAGCACTTGGCCAAACCCCCACAGAAAATGAGCTGGAAGTAATGAAAAATGAAGCAGATCCGGATGGAACAGGAAGAGTTGATTACCCAGAATTTTTATCAATATTCGCGAAGTACCAAAAAGAGCCAGTTTCTGAGCTTGAGCTGATTACCGCTTTTGAAGAGCTGGATGAAATGAAAAAAGGAAATATCACTGTTTCGAGATTAAGGAACTTAATGACAAAATTTGGTGAAACTCTTAGTGAGGAAGAGTTGCAAAAAATGATTCATTATGCAAATCCTGATAATGATGGCAATATCAACTATAGAGATTTCGCGAAGTTGATGATGTCTAGATAATTCATTATTTAATATCAACTAATAGAAATTATAATAAAAAAGCTATATTTGGTCTTGAATAGATAAGAGATCCAGGTTATTTCGATTATATATGCAAACCATTTTTTTAGAAAATTGTCTAACTATCCAAATCCACACAAATTATAATCTGATAATTTTTAATTTCAATATTCGTAATTTTTATTGCTATAACTACTAATTACCATCCAAATTAATCATTGCAATTAATAAAAAAATGTCAGAAAACTCGCCTTTAAAACCAAATAACTCAGATCAGCATATTTCGAGTGACGAAAATACTAAAAATCATAACAAACACAATCATAATGGTCAAAACGAAAATAAAAAAGAAGACTACAAGCTATCTGATGATCAGCTAAAAGAAATGCAGACAGGACCTGAAGGACTTTCTGATGAGCAAGTAAAAGAGCGGTTTAATAGGGATGGCCCTAATGAAATCCAAGAAAAGAAGAAAAACCCAATAATCAACTTCTTGAGTTATTTTTGGGGCCCTATGCCAATTATGATATGAGTTGCGATTGCCATTGAAATTTCGCGACTTTCATATATAGACTTTGTTATTTTATTGATATTGCAGTTTTTTAATGGAATTGTAGCTTGATACGAAGAAAGAAGTGCAGGAAATGCCATAGAAGCATTAAAAAAAGGACTAGCTTCAAAAGCCAAAGTAAAAAGAGGCAACCAATGGTCAACCATAGAAGCCAGAGAATTAGTGATTGGTGATCGGGTTAATATAAAATTAGGTGATGTAATACCAGCAGACTGCCGATTATGCCCAGGCACCCTAGAAATTGACCAATCTGCCCTCACTGGTGAATCAATGGCTGTAACAAAATCAGAAAATGATATTGTCTATCAAAGCTCTATATGCAAAAGAGGTGACACTGAAGCAATCGTAGCCAACACAGGACCAAGAACTTATTTTGGTAAAACTTCAGCACTAGTTGGAGGAGTAGAATCCAAAGGAAATATCTACAAAATAATTATAAAATTCACATTAATCCTAGTGATACTGGGATTTATCATAGCTGCAGTCATTTTTATAGTAATAATGGTAAGAGGTGGTGATGTCTTAGAAGCCTTGTCTCTGTGTGTAGTCATTTTTGTCTCCATAATCCCTATCGCTGCGCAAGTAGTTTCAACTGTTGTTCTAACTATTGGTGCGCATGAACTTGTCCAGCATAAAGCAATTGCGAGCAAACTCAGCGCAATTGAAGAAATGGCTGGCGTACAAATCCTATTATCTGATAAAACTGGAACATTAACCAAAAATAAATTAAAAGCAAATACTCCATTTTTATTAGAAAATTATGCAGAAAATGATATATTCTTGTATGCGGCACTTGCTTCAAAAAGACAAGGACAGGAACAAGATGCAATAGATAAATGTATAGTAGAAAGTGCGAAGGAAAATTATGAGATTGTGCTTGATAAGTATAAGGAAACTCATTTTGTGCCGTTTGATCCTGAAAACAAAAGAACAGAGGCATCAATTGAGGATATGGAAACTGGGGAGAAATTTAAATGTGCAAAAGGCGCTCCACAAGTGATTATTGGATTATCGCAGAAAGAAAGAATTAGAGATGAGGTAGCAAGTCAGGTTGATGAAATGGCTGCAAGAGGATTTAGGACAATAGGGGTTGCATTGGCGAAAGAAAACGATGAGAATTGAAAGATGATAGGATTGATACCTTTATACGATCCTCCAAGAGAAGATACCAAAGAAACCATCCAAAAAGCCTTGCAAATGACCCTGAAAGTAAAAATGATAACTGGAGACTCAATCGCAATAGCAAAAGAAGTGGCCAAAGAGCTTGACCTTGGTGACAACATCTACAAAAGTACTGTTTTCAAAGAAGCCTGAGAATCCGGAGATAAAGAAAAAGCTTATAAACTTGTTGAAGAAGCTGATGGCTTTGCAGAAGTTTTCCCTGAACATAAATACCAGATATGTGAAGTATTTCAAAATAAAGGCTATAGAGTCGCGATGACAGGAGATGGTGCTAATGATGCACCAGCCTTAAAAAAAGCCAATGTAGGCGTTGCAGTAGAAGGATGTACAGATGCCGCTCGTGCTGCTGCATCAATTGTATTGACTAAGCCTGGACTTTCTGTTATAATTCGTGCTATTTATACCGCAAGAATGATTTTTCAAAGGATGAATAATTATTTCATGTACAGAATTTCTCTATCAATTCAGTTATTATGTTTTTTCTTTATTACCATAATTATTATAAATCCAAGATCTGATTTTATTTGTTATTCCGATGGAAAAAGCTGCTCAAAGCTACCTATATCTTTTGCATTGACTGTAATATCTATAGTAATCATAGCAATTCTTAACGATTTTACTATGGCAACTGTTGGCTATGATTGAGTTACAGTCTCAAAAAAGCCAGAGCATTTCAATCTAAATCTGATGTTTATAATTGCTGGTGTCCTTGCTATCGCTCCTCTATGTGGATGAATCACTTTGCTTACTTTATGTCTAGCTCATATGGATTCTCGAAGTCCAAATGCTTTTTTTCAAGGTTTTAATATTGCAACTTTTTCTTATGGAGAAATTTTGACAGCCCTTTTTTTAGATATTGCAATATCTAACTTTGGGACTTTGCTTTCTGCAAGGACAAGCCATTGGTTTTGGTCACGGCGTCTTGGATGGCCTCTTGGTTTGGCTATGCTATGTGGATTTATTATAGCAATATTTTTTGCTGCGTATTGACCATTTAATTTTGCTAATAAAACTTCTGCGCTTAATAAAGACATGGCAGCTATTTCATGGAAGTTTGTGTGATTTGTGGTAGGGTTTTGTATAGTGTTTTTTGTATTTCAAGATGCGATTAAGGTGGTGGCGATAAAAATAATAGAAAAAGTATATCAAAAAAGGGGGAAAATGTCGGGGATTTCAGGAGAAAAATTGAATGCGGACTTTTTGAAGTTTGCTACTGGTGGAAACGAAGAAGAAAAAGATGGAGAGGAAGAGAAAAATAAGAAAAAAGAGAATGTGCAAAATAATGTTATGGAGAAAGATAGAGAACAAGATAATCTCATGGAAAAAGATAAAAACCAAGACATAAACCAAGTAAAAGACGAAGAAAGCGAGAAATAATTTTAGTTTTGCTACAAAATGTTTTAATCTAGAAGGATTCAAGAAAAAATATCTAATTAATATTAAACTGATTCCTCTATATTTTGGCTATTTGTGTTTTCATTTTTTACATCATCATTTTCAGCCTCTTCACTACTTTCTCTGATCTTATTTTCTCTCTTTCTGAGTCTATCTCTCAATATTTCAAGCTTATTTTCTGAAAATTGTCCTTTTAATATCAGTGCCATATCACATTTATGCTCTTCTTCAATAGCTTGAACATACCTACTGAAAATCGGGTCAATCTGAGAATACTTAACAAGAGCATCACTTATTACCTTTTTTGGTGCCTGCTTTAATGCATAAAGTCCATATTTTTGAAATAATTCGTATTGAGCTTCATCTATTCATTGATCCATATTTTTTACCTCATCTAAAAACTCTTTGCTTTGAAGATCTCTTTTGATGCCACTTTTTTCAACTTCTTCTATTCTCTCGTAGCTTATCATTCGTGCTATTGCATACATTTCTTCCATTATTTGTAATGTTAAATCTGCTGTCAAAAAATCTGGCACATCTATTGATAATTGTGGATCAATTCCTTGATATGCATTTCTCAAGTTATTTTTGATTAAATTGCTGAGATCTCTTATATCTTTATCAGTTTCCCCTAAAATAATACAAGCTTTTTCTACATCTGCTTCTGTTGTGGAGTGTTTTTCATAGATTTTATTAGCGATTGACTGGATTTTGACAGAAATATGGAATTGAGTGTCCACAAATTTTTTAATGTCCTCGTTGCGGCCATCGCCATATTGTTCTTTAAGGCTTCTTATAAGTCCTGATAAATTTAGATAAACTCCAAGTAATTCATTGTCGAGGTCTTTTAGGATTTTTACTAGGTCTTTTTTAGTTATTATGGCCTTTTGTTTGGGTTTATCATCTTTATAGTCGGAGAAATAGTAAAACAAAGTACCTGCACTAATAGCAGCTAGTCCAGCATATATTCATTTTTGATAGCCCTTATCCATGGAGTTGTCTTTTAATTTATGAGTAATAAAGAAATGAGGATTTTTAAGTAAGCTTTTAATGATGAAGGTGATTTTTGTGTAAAAGCTTAGATCAAAAGGAAAAATCAAAAAAATTATTGAAAAAAGAACGACCACATAAATTAATACTAAAATGTTAAAATAATTTGAATTCCAAAAATCACAAATTCTTAAACTAAATTATCGCTTTATATATCTATACTTCATTAATCCTTTGTATTGTGCTTGTAGGCCCATAAATCGCTAGAGCAGTATCTCCTTCAGAAAACCACTTCTTATAAGTTGTTTCTAAATACTTCTTGTCCATAGCTGCAATTCTTGAAGCTATTTCAGTTTTCGGTACTTTTTTGTCCATATAAATAAGCTGGCAGCCTAGTGTTTGGATCATGTCGCTCCCTGCTTCAATGGCTAATAACTCAGTGTAAATTTTATTTTTCGCTCTTTGGATTTCTTCAAAAGAAAGCTCTTCCAGGTAAGTTTGCTTTCTATCAATTGTCGGCTTGATTAATGAAGTTATAAATTCTCCTGAAGCATAGTGGCCAAACATCCCAGTATCTCTATAAGGTATAAACAAGCATTCTTGCTTTTTAATATCTTTCATATCCCCAAACCATCTGTTCATATAATTATAAAGCCCATAAGGATAATTTGTATTTATCGGTGCATTCGGATCATACTCCATAATCCTCTGCAACAGCAAAAACGGCCAATAGTCTTCATTTTTCCATCCAGGTGCCTCATAAAACACCCCCATATGTGCTAACTCATCCAAATCATTCCTCACATAAATAGAAGACCCACAAAACTCTGGAGGATCTTCTCCATCAAAAGGATACTCAGTCTGCTTCGGAACCTTTCCAAAGTTTTTTTCTGCTATATCTACCAGTTGATCATGACTAATCGGTCCTGCTCCCAAAACGACTATTCTTGGCCCCACATAATGTGTATATATAAACTTTTTCAGCTGATCTCTATTTATCTGCATGATACTCGTCTTATGTCCCAAAATTGGCTGTCCCATAATATGATTTCTATAAGCTGTATAATGGACATTTTCCAATATCATTTCTCTCATATCTGCATCTACTTCTTGGGCTTCTCTCAAAATGACTTCTCTTTCTATTTCAATACTGGTTCTATCATATTTTGAGCTTAATAGCATATCACTAATAATTTCCATAGCCCTTGATACGTCATTTTTAAAAACTTGCATTTGGTAAAGCGTGGTTTCTCTTGAAGTGTATGCATTGAGGTTTCCTCCCATATTTTCTATTTCACTTTCTAGCTGAATTCTGGTCCTTTTGTTGGTTCCTTTGAAGTGGAGATGTTCTAAAAAGTGGGCGATGCCTGTATTTGCCATGGTTTCATTGCGAGAGCCAGCTTCTATCATGACGCCGACTGTTGCGATTGCGTTGTCGAAGGGCTCTGTGGCTACACGGACACCATTGCTAAGAGTTGTTAATTTATAGGCATGATCATGCTGAAGAGCTTCAGGGATTTGGCCATCAAGAAGATAGCCATTGTTGAGCAAATGGGATTTTGTGAATTGGGAGGTGTCATTTTGCTTTTCTTGAGCCCAAAGGCGGTAGTTTGTATTAATAGAAGAAGAAGCTCGCCTGATGATGCTTCTTAAGGCCATTTTATTTAGAAAAGTTGTGTATAAAATTACCTTTTATTGAGTTAGCCTAAAGTATACCTCTTTTACTCAAGCTCTGCATAGCCTATTTTCTTTTCAAGAGATTAAATTAAATAGAAATGGCAACATTTAGTAATGAACTCCAAGAAACTCGCTTTAAAAGAGAACTTGAACTTCTCGAGGATCTCCAAAACACCTTTATCATCAATACAAAGAAGTCAAACCTAGGCTACACTATCCAAGTCTCAATGGAAAACCAATCTTTCTTTGGCTTCGACTCGAAATCTCTTGTCTTTGAAATTCATCTTCATGGGAAATTTCCTTTACAACAGCCAAAAGTGATGCTGGAAACAGTTATAGGATTTCCTTCAATAGCGGATGGAAGAGACTTGCTTGAAGATATTATTCGGAGAAAATGAGACTCCAGTATTACAGCTTATGAAATTATTAATTTACTAGTAAATTTTGTGTCGTCAAGCCAAAACCAGATAAGCTTGATAGGAAAATATCATTTAGGACATCCTTATTATTTAGATTCTTGGGATACCAAAGAGAACATGGGGGTTTTCCCATGTATTGAAGTAGATCCTTTAAACCCAAAATTCAATAGAGAGCGAGCAATTGTGATTACTCATACAATGGTGCTGCAATTTGATATCAACCCACATCTAAACAACGTAGGGCATCTTATTTTTTGGGCAACGTTGCAGTCAATTGAAGCTTTATCAAAGTCGAAAATCGACCCTGATAGGTTGAATATTCAATGAAAAAGATGTGGGAAAATTCAAGGGTTTTGCCAACAGTTTAGGGTGTTTAAATCAAAAGAATTAGTCGAATTGATATTATCAAATGTAGAAAAACTTGGCGTTTCAATAAAAAAAGAAAAGCCAAAAGTCCCAACTTTACAAGAAGAAGATGTTAATGTGAATTCATTGGAAAGGATAAATGTGAAAGAAATATTGGAAAAAATAAATGAGACTGAAAAAGATATAGAAAATGGGATTTATAAAGACAAAATTAACTCGTTGATAAGTTTGTATCAACAAGCAACTGAATACTTTTCGGCACTGAATGATCCTCAATTTGATATTTATTTGCAAAAAATGCTGGCTTTGTTCAAAAATGAGCAGTATATGAAAATATTGAGAGAAAATGATGAAGAAGAGAAAAAAGAAGAAATTAGAGAAGAAGGAGGTAGTGATTTAATTGAGGATGCTAATAAACAAGAAAAAATTGAAGTAAATGAGGAGGAAAAAAATAATAAGGAGGAATTAGCTAATGAAGGAATTGCTGACACAATAAATCAAAGAATCAAGGATTCATCTCAAGAAGAAGCAGTTCCAATTATAGAGAATCCTCAAGAATACTCTCCACAGACAATTGAAGTAGCAGATTTACAGAATGGAAACGTTGAAGGCATATTGGAAGATGTAATAAAAGTGACTGAATCAATAATTTTTGAAAATATTGAAATCGCCAAAGATGAAAATTCTCCTATAAAAGATCAAAACGAGCTTAATGTAGATGCAGTATTGAGTTCTAATTCTCATGAAAATTCAAATTTCAATTTAATTGAGGAAACAAAAGAAAGCAATTTAATTGAAGAAACTAAAGAAAGCAATTTAGTTGAGGAGATCAAAGAAAGCGATTCTATCGAGGAAATAAAAGAAAGCAATGGGATTGAGGAAATAAAAGAAAGCAATATTGGTGAAGAAATTAAAGAAAGCAATAATATTGAAGAAAATGAAGAAAGTAATTTCGAAATCATTTCTGCTGAGCCAGAGAATAATTTAGTTGAGCCAGAAACTAATTTAATGGAGCCAGATAAATTAGATAATGTACAAAATCTAGAGGAAGAAGGAAATAAGCTGCAAAATACTAATATTGAAAGCATAGGTTATTATGCTGAGGATAACAGAATCTAGAAAGAGAAATAATCGAATATTAATATTTTAATTGCATTAAAGATATTTATTGCACATAATATCTATGAAATTTGTAAAGTTTTTTTTTTCAATTATTAAGAAAATACCAATTTTTAGTGTTTAGAAGAGCAAATTTTATCAACTTTTAAATCCAGCATAGAATATTTAGACGAAGAAATTATTATAATATCTCACCTTGCATCTTAAAAACTTATAAAGTTATCTTTATTAAAATAGCTATTATCTTTTATTGAAGCTTATTAATTAGCTAGAAGCCTAAACCATAGTGACGTATTCTTCAGATGCTGTAGGGTGTATCGCCACAGTGTTATCAAAATCTCTTTTAGTGGCCCCCAATTTGACAGCTACTGCAAAGCCTTGTATCATTTCATCAATACCTCTCCCTACACCATGAAGTCCAACAACTCTTTCTTCAGGTCCAACACATATAAGCTTCATAAATGTCAATTCTTTATGCTCAGTCAAAGCGAAAAACATATTGGCAAAGCTTGATCTATAAACCTTCACATTATCATCTCCATATTTCTCCCTTGCTTCTTGCTCAGTAATCCCTACAGTCCCTAGTGGCGGGTGTGTGAAAATGACAGCTGGCACATTTGTATAGTCTTGCTTTAAATCCACTTTTCCATTAAACAATCTTTCTGCTAGCTTTCTTCCAGCTGCAATAGCTACTGGGGTAAGCTGAAGTTTTTTGGTAACATCTCCAATTGCATAGATGTGTGGGTTGGTTGTGGCTTCGAATTCATCTACCTGAATTTTTCTTAATCCTACCATTTGTACGCCTGCAGCCTCTAAGTTGAGATCATCTACGTATGCATCTCTGCCAATATTCAAAAATATTTTTTCATAAACGAAATTTTGCCCATTGTCGAAGTATGCATGAAGTCCTTCGTCTGTTTTTCTGATTTCCACAATATTACTGGAAGGCAAAAAAGTAACCCCGTCTTTTGTCATCTGTTCCATAAGTTTAGTTGTGACTTCACGGTCATAGGCTATTAAAGGATAATCTTCTCTCATAGCAATTGAGGCTTTTGTTCCAAAAGAGTTGAATACACAAGCTAACTCACAAGAAATATACCCACTACCAATCAGTAAAACGCTGCTTGGTAGAGTTTCTAATTTGAAAAAATCATCACTTGTTAAAAAATGCTCTTTTCCTGGGATGTCAATCACTCTTGGTTTTGACCCAGTTGCAATTAAAATATTTGGAGCAGTAATTAGCAAAGAATCATCAACAGAAATAATATCTGGGCCTACAAATCTTGCCTTGCCAAATATTATTTCAACTCCTGAATTTGCTAGAAGTTTAGCATAAATTCCATTGAGTCGAGCAATATATGCATCTCTGTTTGCTTTAAGTGTAGCCCAGTTGTGAGAAGATGATGTATCGAAGCCATACTCTTTTGATAGGTTGATTCCTTCTAAAATATGTGCTGCGTTCCAACAAACTTTCTTTGGAACACATCCATTGTTAACACATAGTCCACCCAAGCGATAGGATTCAACAAGAATCACTTTAGCACCATATTTGGCTGCTCTACGTGCTGATGCAATCCCGCCGCTTCCACCACCTATCACTAAGAAATCAGCATGCTTCGATTCGATCATTTATTTTTTATTAGTAAATTGGATGTTGATCCATATTTGTTTTATTCACTTTTATTTGTCTTACACCCATTCATGAGCAATCAAACAATCAGAAAAATCATGTGTTCCAATGTATGAAAAGCAAGAATAATTTATAAAAAAATTTTCTAATACAAATTGGCCAGAATCATAATATTTTAATATCAAAACAACTTTATAAACTAAGTTAATTGGGAGAGTTTTCTTTATAAATATAAAGCCCAAGAGATTTGTAATATACCTTAATAAAACACTCCGACTCGAGATATATTATAAATTTGATATTAGAATGCTTTGATCTCAATAGAGCAAAGATAATCAAACAAATTAAAAATATTCTCAATTTAAAAACTTAGTCATAAAGGGGTATAATTAAAAATAAACATTTGTAACTTAAGCCACCCTTGCTGACTGAATTTAATAAATTATCTTCAGAGCTATATAACCAGCTATATAAACTTTTCTCTCAAAATGCTTGGTGAAAGCAAATGATAGAAAGCCCCTCTTTTAATATTTTGTTGGTATTATATATTTTATTTAATTGATGACAATGAATTGATCATAACTAATCTCACCAAACTTTTTGTCGCCAAAATATTTATATGCAGTAAATAATTAATATGGCTTTAAGTGAGTGCGAATTGATTAATAGAATACAAGCATCAACTTCTTTAACTATCGATAGTCCGCTGGAAGAAATTTCGTCTTTTAGCATCTTTACAGCTTTACAAAGACTATATCAAAGCAGCAATGTTTTACTTCTGATGAACTTATATTTTGGAAAAAGTCCTTTTGAATATGGTAACGAAGATTCCGCGCTGATTTATGTGAAAGAAATTGAAAACTTGATATCGATTGAACGTGGGCTTAACAAGCCAATTGTTTCTGTGTACAAAAATCAGTCAGAGAATTGTTGAGATCTTATGGTTATTTTGCCCAAAGATTTCGGAAACCCGCCAAAGATATTCTATAGAAATTCTTCAGAAAAAAACCGCAAGTTTCCACCACTTATTCAGTTTTTATTTAATAGCAAGCTTAAAATCCATGAGAATGAAGAAAATAGAGACGATATTGCAGGCGGTAAGTTAAAGGGGGCTATATTGGCTAATGAGGAAGATTTTGCAATTATGAACTTTTTGCAGCCAAATGAAGGGGGATGGTGAGCTATGTTTATGGCAATTTTAATTATAAATACCAGAAATGAAGCCTATCTTAACAAAATTAAATCGCGAGCTCATATATTCTTTGCAATGCAAAGATACTTAAAAGAAAATGGGATTGCCTTGAGCATGGATGCTCATGATGCTAAAATGGCTGATATAAGTTGATTAGATAAGCAAAAGCACCTTATTATTCAGACTTTAGATGAAAAAATATCCTTATTAAAAACAAGCACCAATACTCCAAATGTTGCGAATTTGACAATTACTGATTTATCTGAATTTATTGAAAATAATTCAAGATTTATTGATGAAGAGGGAATAGATAAAAAAGCGATACAAACTACAATAGAAACGCACATAAAAAATTTTGAATACAGCAATGAGTTGCAATCAAGTCAAAAACCGATCATAAAGGCAAAGGAAAGTTTAGCATTTTCAATTAATATATTATTCGATGAAGCTATAGCCAATTCTGCTGTGATAATTGATAAGACTCTACTGATTAAAAAAATTTTTGATATGCCAGATTACGCTATCTTAATAGCAAGGCCCAGAAGATGAGGCAAATCTTTTAACATGTCTATGCTGAAGGCTTTCCTTCATCCTAAAAGGGACGAACATGGAAATTTAATAAACGAAGCTTTATTTTCTGCCGAGAGAAATAATATTATCAGCGAATCCAATGAAGCAATGCCAACAAAATTCGCAATTGCAACAGTTGACAACGGAAATTGCATTAAAAAGCTTGCTGGAAAAGTTCCTGTAATTTTTATTACTTTTCAAAAAATTAAATTTGAAGATAATAAAAGCACACATACAGCCATTAATAGAGCCTTCGGCAAAGCAATTGCGCGTGCTTTTCATGATCACATAGATGTTTATAATTTTAAAATAGAGCAACAAAGAACTGGCTTTTCCGGGCTAATTGATCAAGAAATAAATATTTTTGAGAAGTATTTATCTAATGCAGAAGATGCAGACTTGGTATCTTCAATAACGACTTTAAGTTTTATTCTTAAAATACATTACAATAAAAGAGTTTGCATAATAATCGATGATTATGATGCTCCAATCAACGATTTGCATGATGAATATATATTCACAATTGTAACGGATAAAATGAAATTGTTTCTGAAATCTTGAATAAAAAACAATCAGAATAATGTGCGAAAAGCTATTGTAACGGGGATATTGTGAAATGGAAGAATGGGCTTAGACTATTTGTTTGTGGATAGTGTTCAGAATTCAGAACTATCTAAATATTTTGGATTTACAGAGAGAGAACTTGATATTTTATTAAGACATAGCTTGATTTTTGATTCAGAAAAAGAGCTAGCTCTGCATAAAATGGATTTATCATCATGGTATGGTGGATCAACAAATTGCAAAACAATGGAAGAATTAGATGCACTATTGAATAGATTTAAATCAACTGAAGAAAATAAAAGAGATGAAGAAAAGAAAGTCTTAGAAGATAATATGCAGAGCATGAAATTCAACAATCGTCTGAAAAGAAAGCATTCTGATATTGGTAACGAACCTACTAAACTACCAAAGTTAAATGAGAGTGGAAAAAGCATTAAAGATGAAATATATAATAATATGCTTCATAATAATTATTTATAAACTATTTTCCAAACAGAATTAAGTATTTTTTTATGTTTTTATTTATCAAAAAATTAATATGATAAAAATATGATATCACCTTAATTCTAGGGTTGAGCTTATTAAATGAGCTAATCAGATGTGAATAATAATGCCATTGGATAAGCAATCGTAATTTTTAAAAATAAATTCACTTAAAGTATTATTTGAGTAAAAATAATTGCTAGCAAAA
>CATKHM010000005.1:137904-163256 GCA_949751825.1 Blepharisma undulans
TATTTTAATCGTCTTTGTGTTAACTTACGATGATTCATGCAGGTTAAAAATAAATATTTGTTATTAATGAGCAGAGATGAGAAAAGATTTAAGTAGAGCTAAACTATATTCATGGTAGAATCAATATATTATTGATTTTTGTTAATTATGATTAATGGCCTTAGATCTTTATAAGAGCATTGAAAATAATAATTTTTTATCATTTTTACTCTTGAAAGCTTAAATATATAAAAATATGCTGTGATCATATAATTTGGAGTTCTTGTACATGATAATTTTGTAATGTTATTTAACATCTTAGTTATTGAATTATGTTGTTAAGCAAAAAGTCATACCTATCATAGTTTGAACTCAATATTTTCATTTGAGACTTTTTTTTCTATATTTAATAGTTCTTACACATATCAAAATATTGAAAAGAGTGCAATCCATTCTATATTTTTCTAAATTAAACGCTTTAAATACAATTTTAATTGCCACATCAATCATATCGTTTTTGGGGAATAAATATGATAGGCAACGCCTTGCTTATTTTGTCCCTCACAGCTTTTGCAGCAGCTCAGGGTAATAAATGCATTGATACTGCTAAGTTAGCTTCTCAAGACGAATGACTATGTGCTCATTTTCTAAATCCAGAATATGCACTTATTAGTGGATTTCTTAGCTCAGGAAAAGTAGATCCAAACTTTGCCACAAATTACAATAATGCTGATAATGTGGATATAGACGTAGCAGCATATATGTTCCCTTGTTTTCCTTGTGGGAATCCATCACAACAAGCTAGCGATTTAGTTAATGTTATTAATACCCTGGGATTAGTTGATTACGTATTCATTGATGTGGAGACTTATCAATGATCGAGTAATGTGCAAAAAAATCAAGCTTTTATTACTGAGCTGGCAAATACACTTTCAGATCTGGGACAAACTGTTGGGATTTACACGAGCAGAAGTGAATGGGCTAGCATTGTTGGACTTAGCTGAAGCGGATTATCGTGGGCTAGTCTTTGGTATTACAATTATGATAATCAGCAAAATTTTAATGACTTCCAGCCATTTGGAGGATGGAAAAAGCCAATGATGAAGCAATATCATGGACTGACCAATAAGTGTGGAATTGAAATGAATTTGGATTATTGTCCTCCTTAAGTCATAAAAATAAATGAAATTAGTTAATTTCATCGATGCTAAAAAATAAATTTCTTATAGCTTGTAAAGCTAATAAATTTATCATAACACTAAAGCAGAGTTAACTGAGATCTAAAAAGTATTTTAGAATTATATAAGTAAAAAAAAATCAGAATTTAATTAATCTAAAATATTATGAAAATCTGTGAAATTTTATTATCCTCTAATAAAATCTTGGATCTTGGTGATCCTGTGAAAATTATCAAATTAAGTAAAAATGAAACTTTTGTTTTATAATAATAATAAGAAATCAGAATTATAAAAATATGATATTATCTTGATCAATGTATATCAAATATTTAAAAAAATGCATTCCATCTATACATTTTTTATCTTAATGCTTTAAATAGAATCTTAAATTGCAATATAAATTTGTATAATTTTTTGGGAGATAAATATGATGGACAAAGCTTTGCTTATTTTGTCTCTTACAGCTTTCACAGCAGCTCAGGGAAATACATGTTTTGATACTGCTCAGCCAGCTTCTTCGGATCTATGATTGTGCTTGTTACTATCTTGGCCCAGAATACGTGTTTATTAGAGATTTTCTTAGTTCAGGAAAAGTAGATCCAAATCTTGTCACAAATTATAATAACGCTGATGAGGCTGTGGATATATCTGTATATATGTTTCCTTGCTATCCTTGTGGAAATCCAGCACAACAAGCTAAAGATTTAGTTGATGCTATTAAAAAATTGCCAGAAGTTGATTAAGTTTCATTGATGTTGAGACTTATCAATGGTCAAGTAATGTACAAAATAATTAAGCTTTTATTTCTACACTGGCAAATACACTAGCAAGTCTAGAGCAAACTGTTGGGATTTACACGAGCAGATGTGAATGGGTCAGATTGTAGGATTTAACTGGAGCGGAGTCTCATGGGCTCAACTTTGGTATTACAATTATGATATTCAGCAAATTTTAATGATTTCCAGCCATTTGGAGGATGGACTAAGCCTTTTATGAAGCAATATCATGGGGCAACCTTGAAGTGCGGAATTGAAATGAATTTGGATTATTGTCCAAATTAGGTTAAAAGTATAAATTCTTTAATATTCCAATTTTGTGGCTTATAAATAATAAACATTCACGAGATTAAAGCAAATGCGCTTAAGATCTGAAAACTCTTTAGGATCTGATTATTCAAGTTTAGTACTACTAAATAAATTATTTTAGTTTCCTATGCTAACAAGAGACTATCTGATAAAAATATAATAATTTTAGGATTGAGAATATTAAAGAGCTAATAAGATATGCATATTTTAATGCCATTGAGTAAGATTACAATCTTTCAAAAAATGCATTACTTAAAAACTATTTAAGATAAACTAATCTAAAGAATTAAACCATAGTGACGTATTCTTCAGATGCTGTAGGATGTATTGCCACAGTGTTATCGAAATCTCTTTTAGTTGCCCCCATTTTTACAGCTACTGCAAATCCTTGGATCATTTCATCAATGCCTCTCCCTACACCATGAAGTCCAACAACTCTTTCTTCAGGTCCAGCACATATAAGCTTCATAAATGTCAATTCTTTATGCTCAGTCAAAGCGAAAAACATATTGGTAAAGCTTGATCTATAGACTTTCACATTCTCATCTCCATATTTCTCTCTTGCTTGCTGCTCATGGAGTCCGACTGATCCAAATGGTGGATGAGCAAAAATTGTTGTTGGAACGTTGGTATAGTCTAATTTTGCATCAGACTGACCTCCAAATAATCTATCTGCTAGTTTTCTTCCTGCAGCAACAGCAATTGGAGTAAGTTGGAGCTTTCTTGTTACATCTCCTAGTGCGTAAATATGAGGATTTGTTGTAGTTTCGTATTCATCTACTTGAATGCCTCTATATCTTGCCATTTCAACGCCTGCAGCTTCTATGTCTAGACCATCTACCATTCCAACTCTTCCGATATTTAAGAAAATTTTTTCAAATACAAAGTTTTCACCTGTATTAAAAAATGCTTGATACCCTCCATCTACCTGCTTGATTTCAATTATATCTCTTCCAGGCAAAAAATTAATCCCATCTTTTCCCATTTGCTCCATAAGTTTATTGGTAACTTCCCTATCAAAAACTGACAAAAGATGGTCTTCTCTCATTGAAATTGTCACTTTTACCCCAAAAGTGTTAAAAATTCCTCCAAGTTCACAAGAAATATACCCATTCCCTACAAGTAAAACATTATTAGGAAGAGTTTCCATTGCGAAGAAATTGTCACTTGTCAAGAAAAATTCTTTACCAGGAATGTCCATAATCATGGGCTTAGAGCCAGTTGCAATCAAAATGTGACTTGCAGTAATTGTAAGGGAGTCATCAACAGTTATCGTATCAGGACCTATGAATTTTGCGCTTCCAAAAATAAATTCAATACCATCATGTCTGAGATGATTGGCATAAATTTCGTTAAGTCTGGCTATATAAGCGTCTCTATTTGCTTTAAGGGCAGCCCAGTTGTGGGAGTGGGATATGTCAAATCCGTATTCTTTTGCTAAATGGATACCTTCTAGTATATGAGCTGAGTTCCAGACGACTTTTTTAGGGACACATCCATTGTTAACGCATAATCCACCTAAACGGTAGGACTCTACCACAATGACTTTGGCTCCATATTTTGCTGCACGGCGAGCTGCAGCAAGTCCACCACTTCCACCTCCGATTACTAAGAAATCTGCGTGCTTTGATTCAGACATTGGTTATTTTTATTAGTTAATTAGATTACTGATCCATATTTTATATCAGCTTCTCAATATAGACTTTAGCATTAAAATTCAGTAAATAATTTTACTGACTAGGTTTGGTATTAGAGATTAGTTTCATACAGTTTATAAGTAGAAAACTGTTTCTACTTGCCAGAAAGGATAGACCCAGCTAATAATTCATTTGATTTATGAAAAATTTGAATATGAGCAACAATTTTAAATAGAGGGTAAATTTTCGCAGATTTTGAAAGATTTCTTGATTAAAAACTGATTTAAGAGTGCTCTTTTCTATAAAAGGGAATTTTCAATAGAGTTAATAGTAATTCTTTATAAATTATAAAACTAATGAATAGCTGAATTATATAATTTGAATTTAGATTTCTAATATTATTACTTGAAACTTGAACAGTATAAATAATAAGAATATTAATAGAATGATATTGGGTGCAGGTAATTTTATAAATGAAGAGTATAGTAATTTTCATATATTTAATAATTTAAATTTTTAAAAATTTTAGATAATCGATAATTATCTTTAAAATTATATTATAATTTAGATACTTAGCATTAATTAATTCTATCTTCAACAGCTATCAAATGAACCATTAAAAGTATTAATTATTATATGAAGAAAGAAGAAAAAGCAAAGGTAGCAAAAGAAGCAAAGAAGGCAAAGAAAAGCAAGCCAAAGAAGCCTTTGAGTGCTTTTCAGCATTTTTATCTGAAGACATTAGATGATCTCAGAGCAGAACAACATTCTGATATATTATTCTTAGATTTTGCTAAAATTGCTGGAAACAGATGGAGAAATTTATCAGAAGCTGATAAAGCTTTTTATGTTGAATTGGCAAAACAAGATAAAAAAAGATACAAACAAGAAATAGCAAATAAGTATGCACCTACTGAAGAAGAGAGGGAAGCGAAAATTGAAGATCCAGAAGAAAAAGAATAAAAATTAATTTCTATCTTCAATATGTAAATATCATTAAGTTTATCCTAAAATTTTTTGAATACTTTTCCAGATGTCTCAACTTTGAATTCAAAAAAGCCTAAAATAGAAATATGGAAGCTGTAAAAGTTGTTGTAAGAGTCCGACCCTTAAATCAAACAGAAAAAGGTCGAGGAAATTATAGCATAATTCAAATAGACCGTGAATTTAACCAATGTACAATTGCCAACCCAAAAACCCAAGTCCCAAAAACTTTTGCATATGACTCAGTTTATGATGAACAATGCCCTCAGCAGCTGTTATATGATGAAACTGCTTTTCCTTTGGTAGAAAGCGTACTTCAAGGCTATAACGGAACTATATTTGCCTATGGACAAACAGGTTGTGGGAAAACTTACACTATGGTCGGAGTCAATGATCCACCAGAACTTAGAGGAATTATTCCTAATTCTTTTTCACATGTTTTTAGTGCTATTGCTGAAGCTCCTCATGAAAAATGTTTTTTGGTGAGATGCAGCTATTGCGAGATTTATAATGAAGAAATAAGAGATTTACTGCATTTTGATCCAAATATGAAACTCGAATTGAAAGAAAATAAAGATAATGGAATTTTCGTGAAAAATTTGTCAATGCATACCGTAAAAAGTGTTGAAGGGATCGAGCAAATGATGGCTGAAGGAAATACACATAGAATTACAAAGGAAACGCAGATGAATGAAAGATCATCTAGATCTCATGCAATATTTACGATTTATATTGAAAGCAGTGAAGAAATCGAAGAAAGACAAACAATTAAGGCCGGAAAATTAAATCTCGTCGATTTAGCAGGATCAGAAAGACAGAAAAAGACAGGGACTGTAGGAGATGCTTTAAAAGAAGCAATCGAAATTAACTTATCGCTAAGTGCGTTAGGAAATGTAATTAGTGCATTGGTAGATGGAAATTCTAAGCATATTCCATATCGAGACTCAAAACTCACAAGACTTTTACAAGATTCATTAGGAGGTAACACCAAAACTGTTATGATCGCAGTATGCTCACCTGCTGATTACAACTATGATGAAAGTTTAAGTACTCTAAGATATGCAAGCCGAGCTAAATTTATTCAAAATAAGCCAAAAATTAATGAAGACCCAAAAGATGCTTTGCTTCGACAATATGCTGAAGAAATCGAAAAACTCAAAAAAATGCTTCAAGAGAGAAGCTCAGGAGAACCTATTATAATAGAAAAAATTGTGGAAAAAGAAAAAATCGTAGAAAGAGAAAAAATCGTAGAGGTTGAGGCTAAAAGAAAGCGTAAAAAGAAAAGAAAAGCACCTAAGGCGAGTGTATTAGAGTCAGACAGCGAGGAAGAATATCCTGATGATTTTGAATCCTCGATGATAAATGACCGACAAAATGGCAAAAGCCAGTCATCTATAGACTCTGGAGAAAATACCATGGAAAATGAAATATCAAAAAGCCCAAAAAAATACTCAAAATCGAAAAAAAATTCAACAGATCTGCAGATGAGGGATGAAGACACTACAGAAATTGAAGGGTCACAAAGCCCACCTAAAAGTAAGCCAAAGGGTAAGTCAAGCAAGGCAGAATTAATTTCAAAGCAAGAGAAGGCTGAAATTGAAGGGCCAAAAAATAGATCAAAAGCTAAGAATAGTAAAGGAGATGCAATGGCTCGCCAATTCAAAGAAGAAGAAAATGCTGAAATTGAAGGATCTCAAAACCAATTTAAAAATAAATCAAAAGCTAAACCAAGTAAAAAAGATGGAATTAGTCTCCAAGCAAAATATGAAGATACCGCAGAATTTGAAGAAGCTCAAGTTCAATCCAATAAAAGACCCAAAGCCAGACACAATAAACAAGATGCAGCTAGCCTTCAAGGAAAAGATGAAGACCCTAACTCACTAGAAGGCTCTCCCGCTCCTAAATCCAAACCAAAATCAAGCACTGCTGACCTAATTATTTCCAAAGACCCCAAAAATACTATAAAATCCAAAGAAAAACGTCAAGCTTCAGAAGACTCTCCCACACTAAAGCATAAATCCACCTCAATCAAAGAAGAAACTGCTGCTCTTCAACAAGAACTTGCCCAAAAAGAAAAATTCCTCCAAGAGGAACGTGGACAAAAAGAAGACATGGAAAAAATGATCCAAGAAATTCAGCTTCAGCTAATCGCAGGTGGCGAACAGCTCGACAAAGCAGAAAAAGAAAGACTTAATGCCCAGCGAGATTTTCGAAATAAATTAAAAAAGCAAAAACAAAGAGAAAAAAATTTAGCTGAAGAAAACAGGAAAAAGGAAGAAGAAATGCTGATGAAAGAAAAGCAGTATCAGAATCTGCAAGAAGAAGTGGATGATTTGAGAAAAGTTATAATGAAATTAAGGCTGAAATATAAGTCAAGTTTAGCTGAAATTGAAGATTTAAACCATGAGCATGAATTAGAAAAAGAAGGCTTATTGGAAACAATTAGATCGAAAGAAAGGGAAACTGATTTCTTGCATAGAGTTTTTGAGTTTATGTTACCCCCTAATGAGCTGCAGAAAATCAGGCAGAGGTCAAGATGGGATGATGATAATCACGAATGAAAAATCCCTGCTTTTGTAATTCAGCAAAAGCAAATTATTTTTCCAAAGCTTCCCAAACAGCAGCTACGAGAAATAGTTCAAAATGAACTCAAAACTCGTACAGTGCTTTATCAGTCTGATGCTAAAATTCCTCAGCAGAACCCAAAATATGCGCAGTATGAAGAAGAGCCTAACGAAGATTTAAGAAATATGAAATTTTCTGACTGAAATGAAGGTCAAAATTATGAAGAAACCAATGAAAATGGCTACTCAAATACTAAATATGAGAACGGAATTGGATATGGAAGATTTGAAAACGATGGAAGACCTATTACAAGTGGAGGACATAGCAGAGATTCACAAATTTTGAAGCAGGTAAAAAATGCTGCTTTGGAACCAATTGATTTAAAATCACTTACAGGTGAAGGAAAAAGCACAGTCCTTGGACAAGAAATCAGCTTGGTTTCTCCAGCTGCGAGAGGAAAAATTTCTGCACAAGCCCAAGGGAAACCTGTATTGAAGCCTATAGATCATAGGCCTGGTATTATCAAAGAAAAAACCATGCCGAGAAAGGCTAGTAAGGGGAATTTAGCTTCTTATTAGAGTTTTTATATAGTAATTGTTATCTAAAATTCATTAATAAATGAAAACTATACAAGTTCAAAGCTGGAGATCAATTCAACCTAATGACCGTTCTAGATCTCTTCCATCTAAATATCGTAATTATACCCCGAAATTTCCTTCACGAACTCTTGCAGAAGACAACATGGAAGGTCATTTTTCAAGTCGCAACAAAGCAGAACTATTTCCTCATGAAATTACCAAACCTCAAAGAATTGAGCTTCCAGTCTATTTTAACACCCCAAGAAGATTTTCTATAACAAGACCAAAATCTCCTCCAAAACCAGTGACTAATCTGTTTAAAAATCCAAACCAAAGCTATCAAAATGCGCTTGATTTAGAAAAGACAACTACAGTTATGAAAAGATTGAAGGATTACAATATGTTAGCTTTTGCTTGCAAAAGAGCTGGAAAAACAAGAGATGAAGGAAGGGCTTATTATAGTATTGGGGTTTTATACGACAACTTAGGCCAATATAAAAAAGCTATATCATCTTATACACAATTTTTAAATGTCTGCCAATCCATTGGAGATGTCCATGGAGAAGCTTTAGCTAACAACTGCATTGGAGTGGATTATACCAAAATGGCTGAAGCGGAGCCTGGGAATAATGCATTATGGCAAGAAGCTATCAATTATCATATGAAGCACAAAGACATTGCTGATGTCCCTGGAAAATTTTTAGCACATATAAATTTAGGGATTATTTATAGTAAACTTGGAGATAATGAAAGAGCAGCAATAAATCATCAATTTGCCTTGAGGTACGCTATACAGATGTCAAGTGTGGCTGGACAAAGTGTGGCGATTGGAAATTTAGGACAAATTGGAAATAATAAAATTGTAGGAGATAATGAAAAGCTGAAAATGTTTGCTGAACGATATTTAGCACTAAGTCATGAGCTGAAAAACAGAAAAGGAGAGAGTGGAGCTTATCAACAACTTGGAAATATTAGCTTTAGTGTTGGAGATTATGATTCAAGCACAAAGAATTATTATCGAGCTATGAAGATTGCTGAAGAAATTGGGGATAAAGAGCTTTTAGATGTTGCAAAATGCAATTTTGGGGCAGCAAATGCAAACTTGAAGATGGATGAACATATGAAAAATATATTGCAAAAAGTAAACCAAGCACGAGCTAAATTTTAATGTTTTTGTTAACTGAAAATTCGTATAAAAGTTATTAAAATTATATTCGATCGCCTTTACACATTCTCAGTAAAGGTGACTTCAAACTTTTCATGCTCAACAAGCTTTCAACCATTGTTTGATAATCTTCACTATAATACGCTTCCTTCGCATTAATAAGCCTTGTTATCCCATCAGCAACCACATCCTTGCAGTCTATCCAATCTCTTCCATTTTCTATTTCTTCAGAAATTTCAACCAATTTTCCGTTCACCAGTATTTCTTTATCCGATAAAGGAATAAAATCCATAGAATGGTCTTCAGCAGTATCAGCGACTATCAGCGGAATGCATTGGTACATTCATTGAGGAATTAAAGAAAAAACAAATAACATTTTATTGAAGCCTTGCTGAATGTATCATATAGAAGAAATCTCCATAGCCATCTCTAGGATTATTTCTTCCAGCACCACAGTATCGACTATGCAGTTGTAAATGTTAAATTTCAGGTTTTGCTCTGTGCCTGAAGAGGCGATTAGGAGGGTCAAAGCAAATACAATAAATTTCGACATTATAAATTCAACAAAAAACGAATGTTTTCTAGTGATATATTTAAATAACAAGATGAGGGCAAAGGGATTATATTAGTTTTATATTTTTTTGATTTAAAATTACTATTGATTTGAGGCTTATAATACCAT
The DNA here is from genome assembly GCA_949751825.1 of Blepharisma undulans. NCBI lineage: Eukaryota > Ciliophora > Heterotrichea > Heterotrichida > Blepharismidae > Blepharisma > Blepharisma undulans. The sequence goes on from CATKHM010000005.1 coordinate 147,758, forward strand.
CAAGCTTCAATTTCTGAAATTAATTATAATTTATTATGATATGCAATAAATACAATATTGAATATCATGCAAAATGCTGCAAAAAAGCTTTTAGAAGAGATCTTGTCCACGTATTTCCATCGATATCTGCAGACTCACCTTTGACTTTAGTCTTAACATTTCAAGATTCCAAATCCAACTTTTTTGACATAAAAGATTTTTCAAGAGAAAAAGACAAATGCCTTGAAAATTTTTTTGCATTTTCTGAAGAACTGATAACTTTATTGCCTGAATGATGATGCGATTATATTGACCCTTCTTCGGGATTACCTATGAAATCAGAGCCAGCTGGATTTTGTAGTGATATAGAAGCATGCACAAGGGTCTTCCATTTTTCACAGCAAAATATTAATGGGTGTTTCATTATAGATCATCCAAGATTTCATTTCAGCTCATATATAGCATCATTTTACACAACAGCTCCTACAGATATTGTATTGTCAGCTATTGAAAGAATTAATATGTAAATGTTATTAAATCTTTTTTAAATTAATTATTTGTCCTATGCAGCTTTGTTCATAATAATTTGATCAAATGCTTTTGAAGCTTTATTTTTGATTTCATCAAGAGTAAAAAAGCGGCTTGTTTCGTCTGGATCAGCAAGAGCGTCTATATCAATCTCTAATGGCTTTATCAGAGGAGATCTCGATTGATTTCTTCCTATCAATCTTTTATTGCCTTCATTTTTCTCATTAGAAATTGCAAGCAAAGCGCTTATGCACTCCTCAATTACGTTAACTTCTGATATATCAGTCTCCAGCTGAAATTCTTTACAAGAAAATCCAACTCTACTTAACATTTGTTCTATTTCAGAAATAGGGTTTAATAAAGCCTGGAATGTTTCCTGTGTTTTCATATGTAATTTATTTTCCGCTTCTATATTTTTTTCTGTTTCTTCATATGCTTTATTTATTTGATTAATCTTTTCTGCTTTGGTGCTTTCTGAGTATCCACGAGATTGATGGAAATTCAAGATTTGATCTTTATTTTTTTCTATTTCTTTTTTAACTATAATAATTTCCTCCCCTAATTCATACATATATTGAGAAAGCCTAGTGTTTTCATCAAAAGCAGTCACAAATAAATCAACTATTTCTTGAAAATTTTCGATTTTACATTGGTTTTTCATAGTTTCCATGCCTGAATTAAGCTCCCTGATAAAATCCATATAGCTGTTTATTTTCTCATTTATTTCAATGCAGTAGTTTTTTCAAACTTTTGCTTGATTTTTGGAAATTTGGAAAAGTTCTGAAGCGTTAACGATAGGCTCTACGAAATTTACGGTAATTCCTTTGAGATATCGAGTTTCAGACATTTTACTTTCTAGAAGTTGGCTGCTTAAATGGCTTATTTTTTGGGAATAGTCATTGCGTGTTGAGCTCAAGGAATTTTGTATTTTTACAATCCGTCCTTGATTTATTTCATCTTTGGTAAAGTTGAATACTGAGACTTCGCTTGCACTTTTTCTGAGTCTTTTGGTGCTGAGAAGCTGATTTTCTAATTGCTGATTTGATTTGAGCAAAGACCCTTTATCTTTTCTAAGCATATCGATTTTATCTTGCAACTTTTTATTTGTATTTTTCAACTCACTTAGTCGCTTGCATTCTCTTTCTATCTCATTTTCAAGCATTTTTATCTTATCATCTCCTTGCTTTTTCCGTTTTTCTCTACTCTTGTATTGGTTTTTTGAAATTCTCTCATTAAGCATGGTCTTGATTTCTTCTAAATCTTTCCCGAGAAGAGTTGAAAGTCTTCTTTCATGCTCCAATTTTCTGGTTAATACTTCAACCTCACTTTCCAAACTTTGCACTTCACTCTGAAGGGATGGCAATTTTACTTCAGAAATTGATCTGCTAAGATGTATTAAGTTTTGATTCATTTTTCCTATTAATTAGATATTTTTAATTATTGCTTGCGAAAACACATATCATTTATTAATTTCAACATTATCTTCTCAGAAATTTTAACTATACGGTTATTTTGCATTATAATTCATAAAACAAAGAGAATATTTCAACTAATTTTTATCTATATATGTTTTCGATTCATTATATTCAAATAATCATATCAATTTTATATATAAATCTCTTGACGATTCCTCTCACATTCATATTTAAATTTTCATAAATTAATAAGGTTCCAGCTTTTACCGTCAAAATTTCAATCTAAAGTGTATTAGAAATGGCGAAGGCTCATAACGTTTCACTCGGAACACGAGAATCCAGACCAATTGAAGAAGAATCAAAACAGCGTTTTACATATAGTGCCACCAAAGTGATCGGAACTGGCAGCTTTGGCACCGTTTATCAATCTTCTGTAAACGAAACAGGTGAAACAGTTGCAATCAAAAAAGTATTCCAAGACAAAAGATACAAAAACCGTGAACTTGCCATCATGAAAGACCTTACTCACCCCAATATCATAAATCTCCGGCACTATTTTTATACAAAAGGCGATAAAGAAGATGAAGTCTACCTAAATCTCGTCATGGATTTCATCCCTGACACAATTTTTAAAGTCATGAAAACTTACAACAAACAAGGTCAACAAATGCCTATAATCCTTGTAAAGCTTTATACATACCAAATTCTAAGAGCTCTGGCTCATACTCATGCAGTAGGAATTTGCCATCGAGATATTAAGCCTCAAAACATGCTTGTAAACCCTGCAAACCATGAGCTAAAGCTGTGTGATTTTGGAAGCGCCAAAAGGCTGGTTCCTGGAGATCAGAATGTGTCTTATATATGCTCGAGGTATTATAGGGCACCTGAGCTTATTTTTGGGGCTGTTGAATATAAAGAGTCTATAGATATATGGAGTGCTGGATGTGTTACAGCTGAACTGCTAATTGGGAGACCGATTTTTCCAGGTGAAAGTGGGGTTGATCAATTGGTAGAGATTCTTAAAGTGCTTGGGACACCGACAAGAGAGCAAATTCATGATATGAATCCTAATTATACAGAATATAAATTCCCACATGTAAAAGTGCAGCCATGAAGTAGGATTTTGGGACAAAATGTGCCACAGGAAGCTAGAAATTTTGTGAGTTCGTTGTTGGTGTATTCTCCTCAGAGAAGACCTCATCCACTAGAAGCACTTTTGCATCCGTTTTTTGAGGAATTAAGACAAGAAACGACAAGGCTTCCAGATGGAGGCAGGCTGCCTGATTTATTTAATTGGACTCAAGAAGAACTGAGGTCAGTAAACCCCAGTGTGATTCAAAATTTAACACCTGCATGGTATAGAAGATAATAAATTATAATTGGGATAAAATTAGAATATTTAATTACTAGCTATGTGTGCTTATAAGTGCTTATTAATTGAAATTATCATCAAACTTATAAATTATAAAAAATTCATTAGTAGATGTAATATGATAAACAGAGCGTGAAAAAGCCAGAAACTATGCCCCAGTATATTATTATGTATCTTATATAGTAAGAAATTGCCTAAGAGAAGAATTTATGACAAAATTTAAATTTTTCTCAAAAATATTGGATGATAAAAAATGGCCTCCAGAACTTGCCCTAAGTGGACCTTGTTTATTCCGTTATTTATCATTATCATAAGTTTCGGGCTCAATATAGCAAGCCTTTCTCATCCTACTTGGGTTTCACAAGGCAACTCTTTGGAATTCAGTCTCACTAAATGTACTAACTGTCCGTCGTCAAACGATCAATGAAGCTGGGAATGTTACGCGCAATATTATTGCGAGATAAACGATGATCTAGGAGACTGCAAACTATTTAAAGACGGCTATAAAGCTTCTTATGGCTACTTGTTTCTCGAAGTTTTATCATTAATGCTTACTGTGATGCTTATTGAAAAACTTATTGTTGCAGGAATTGGAGGAGATTACGGAAGCCCAATGCTTATTTACATTATTTCAAGTTTTGTGTTTATTTGTCATTTACTAGCAACTATCATTTGGTTTGGGCTATCAAAAGCCTCGTGAAGTGGATCTTGTGACAGCACTAAAAATCCTACAACAGATACAGATAGGCCAGACTTTTGTGCAGAAGGCGGCCCAGCCATCGCTATCGCAAATATTTTTATAAATGCTATAGCACTTGTCACTGTATTTTTCTTTATGTGCAAAAGAGATAGACTTACAGATGGAATTCGATTAGGAGTTGAAGATGGAAAATGGCTTTGTCTTCCTACTAGATATTGGATGTTTATTACTCTTTGTTTATTGTTTACAGGAATTATTTTCTTATTAGCAGCAATAGGAGAAGACAGCTGGGTAAAACGAGACCCAAAAGCACAATCTATGCATGGAAGCTTATTAAGATGCGAAGATTGCATTGCTGATTATGATTGGGTTGGTTGGGACTGTTTAGCTGGAAAAGAATGCGACTATGATGATAACTCAGGAACTTGCCACTTGTATAAACATTTAAGAGACTCATCTGCAGCTTTTGTGACACTAGCGGGAATTACTGTTGTCATGATTGCAATGTTTATACAAGTGGTTGCAGGGATTTTGAGTGGAAGAGATTATGGAATTCGAGTTTTGAATTATGTAAAATTTACTTAGGCTTATCCTATACTTATTGCTTTGGCAAATTTATTGGGAACAGTAATTTGGTTTGGAATAAGTAAAGCAGGTTTTGACAAAAGTTGTGATAATAAACCAAACAGCACTGGAGGAGACTTAGATGTTTGCAGCACTACAGGACCTTCTCTTTCAATTGTATCTAATTTCTTATTTATTCCAATGGCCGTCATCTTCTTTATTTCTTATTGGAAACGAGGTGAATCAAGACCATTAAGCGCGCTGACTCAAATGGAATCTCCTGGAAATACTCATGGACTTCATGATGTTACAAATTTCCAAGGCGGTTATCCTAAAAAAGTTGCACCGTAACAAAATAATTAACTTTAGTTAGTAAAATTTTTATTAGTGTTAAAATTATATATCTATTATGTCTAATAAAATATAGTTTTTATTATTTTTGAAATATAAATTAAAAGAATTAAAAAAAGAATCTAGAAGCAGATTAATAAAGCTAAACTTGATTGAAAGTAAATTTTAACTCACTGGTCAATTTATAATATTATAAGGTCTTCAGAACATCTAAATAATTCCATGAATTTTTATTTTAAAATTTCAATCTTCCAAATTTTTTTATTAATCAATTACTGGCTTATGCATTTGATTATAATGAATGCTATATTTTTGCAAAATCTAAAAATATTCAAAATAAATGAATAGACATTTTTTATCACAAATAAAAATTCAAAATTGGCTTAGATTAATAATGATAAACCCTCAAACTTTTCCATGAGCTCTATCATTGAGATGCTTGTTAATTGAAAAAATCAATGATTAATAAAAATGAACTTCATTTTCCAAGCATAAAAGCCAAAAATCTTCTATACCTAATGCTTATTTATATTTGGCAAGAGCTATTGATTTATTCCATATACCAATAAATATCACGATAAATTTCAAAAAGAAAAAACCTTTTAACAAACCAAAGATAAAATAATTTATCAATAATTTATAATGAATGCTTATTTTATCAATAGGAGAAGGTCCAAAAGAAGATATTCGGATATTTCGCTTATGAGCAGCCTCGACGAACGCAGTTTTATCGACGAATCACCCGATCCAGAGCCACCCACAGAAGCATTTTTTCCAAGCAGACAAATAACACGAACCAACTTGAGTACGCCAAGCGGAATTTTTTATCAAGAAACTGAAGCCTCTTCGCAAAGAAGTTTTATTATCCAGCCTGAATGCAAATTCACACTTTATTGAGATATTGCAGTCAGTATTCTGATAGCAATACAATTGATATATACTCCAATCATTCTATTTATGGAAGACACTGAAAATAAAAAGTTAAAATTTTGAGATCTCTTGATAAACGAGTTGTTTATTCTGGATATTATAGTGAAATTCAATACTGCTTCGTATTCCAAAGGATATGCAGTAAAAGATAGAATTGGAATTGCAAAGAAATATCTAACGTCTTGATTTTTATATGATATTGTAGTGAGTATTCCTATTGAAGAGTTTTATGAATCGCTCAGCTCGCAAAAAATAGAGCATAATACTTATGAATATTTCAGCATGCATAGGATTTTTGAATATACCAAAATTATTCGTGTTGTGAGAGTTGTTAAGTTAGCGAAAACGATGACTTTACTGGAAGACTATGTGAAGAGTAAAAAAGTAGGTACTGCTTTTAGATTGCTAAAACTTATGTTTATTGTTTTTTATATAAATCATTATGTGGCATGCTTATGATATTATATTAACTATGTGGATTCCTTTAAGTTTCCTTTAACTTGAATGTCCAAGCTTCATGCGTCAGGACATTTTGATATCAGCGATCTCTATATCCGAGCTTTTTATTTTGCTATATCCACAACTTCCACCCTTGGATATGGAGATATTGACCCAATTACAATCCATACATTGATTTTTGATATTTTTAATATGTGAATTGCTGTTATTATCGTTTCCTACATAATAGGAAACATAAGTGATTGAGTAGTCGCCGAAACAATCACTCATATAGATTTCAGCAAAAAAATGGTCAATCTAAACAATTATATGAATATAAAACGTTTCCCAAAAGAATTAAAATTCAAATTACGCAGGTATTTTGAGTTTATACGATTAGCTCGTCCAATAACAAATTTTGATGAACTTCAAGTTTTTGATTTATTATCAGCACCATTAAGAGAAGAAATCGCAGGGATTACTAGAGGCAAAGTATTTAAAGAATGCTCTATTTTTAGGCAACTTTATAGTACAAAGCTAATTAATGAAATTTGTAAAAAAATAAAAATTGAAAGATATGCACCTGATGATGTTGTGTTTGAGGAAGGAGAAAAAGGCCAATCTATTTATTTTGTATCGTCAGGAATAGTGGAAGTTTACCATAAGGGAACTTTGACTATTTTTAAAGAACTCAATGAAGAATCTTCATTTGGAGAAATTGGGTTTTTTGCAATGCATCCTAGGACAGCTAGTATAAGATGCCTTGCGTTTTGTGAATTTATGGTTTGCCATAGAAGCGATTTAAATGAAATTTTAAAGACCAAGCCGGAAGCTAGGCAGAAAACTGACATGCTTTATAATTTTTGTCAAAGAGAAGTCCCCAATAAATATACAGCTTTGGGAACTAGATGCTTTCTGTGCAATACTTTAGGGCATACTGCGGCAAAATGCTATAAAGTCTTGGTAAAAATTTGTGATGATGACAGCAGAGATAAGTGGCTTCAAGATCGAGAATTTGGGAAAAAAATTCGAAAGGAAATTGTCCAAAAATTGAGGAATAGACATATGAGAAGAAAGGCTGGAAAATATAGCATTAAATTTCCAGTAAATCTTAAAAGAAATAAACATGAAACTGCAAATTTTTCACAAAAAGCAACTGCAATCTTGCAGGAAAATGAAACTTTTACACAAAAAGCTAATGAATTTGTAAAAGATTTGAGAGCAGAACACTTCAAAAATATCAGGACAGATAAGGATATAACCTCTAGAAAAACTTATCTAAATGTCTTAGGAAACTCATCAAGTGAGTCAAGTGATGAAGAATCAAGCTATCGAAGACTATCTGATCTAAGTATAACAAGTGGATATTCGCATGTAAATACAGAAAATTTAACCAGATTTAGATCTGACAAATCAATAAGTGCTCGAGGTTCTTCTCGGGCAGAAGATCGCTCTATATTTGAAATATTTGACAGAAGCACTTAAAATTGTAGGTATCAATGTAATTATTTAGCCAGTGTTCACTGGCATACATTTTGTGGGAATTTTTTTCTCATGCTAATACATTAATTTTTGTATTTTTTAGAGCATGAAATTTATGTTTATTTGTAAAAAGCTGCTTTTAAAATTCCAGAAAAAATTAAATGGCTTAGTCAGAATATTGAATATCTTTTAAAATCTTCTAGTAATTTATTAATTTATTTTTAAAATTACAATTACAATATTACCTCTAAGCAGTTGTCAGCTTAACATTGACTGTATCCAATCTTCTATGCGTTTCAGCCCTAAACGCTTCAACGACATCCCACTCACTTGAAGGGTTACTGTCTTTTCCTTTACACAAATGATCTAGCAGCCCTACCGCTTCTTGATATTTTTCCTTACTTTTCTGATAATCCCTCAAAAATTCATCCTTAGCACCTTCCTTGCATAAACTTATCGTATAATTATACAGCAAGCTATCTGCAAGTCCTTGCTTCCCAATCGAATCAATAAAAGTTGCATATTTCGGGTCTCCAGAGCTTAAAATATGATCAACTATTTTACAAAGCTCTTCTGTCTTATCCTGATTTTCCAAAAACAGCCTTTTCACCCTATCATGTTGCTCAAAAAAGCTTGGATATGACCCTGGTATCAAATTATATTTATTTATCATTTGTTGACTAAAATTCAACAAATTTTCCATCAAAGTAACAGCTTTTACATACACAGCAAAACTTCCAATAATTTCATTATTTGATTTAATTTTTTCAGCAAATCTCAAAATAATCATAATTGTCTCCAATTGTTCTTCTACAGACGACATGACTTCTGCCAGATTTATGGCTGGATGGTTATCTTTAGCAATAAATACAAAATCAGGGACTGTTTCTTCGTTATCTAATAGCTCAAAATCGTCTGTTGAATTAGGGGATTCTAGCTGCTCTGGGATTGGGACATTTGGAGCGATATCTGAAGACAAATAAACGTCGCTTGATCCTTTGGAAGCCATTAAAGAGCTATTATCTTCTTTTACTCCTGATATAAAAGGGTGTTCAAAAAATTCTTCAAAAGAAATTCTTTGTTTAGGATCATATGCAAGCATTTTTTCTAAAAGGTCTCTGCAGGATTGAGAAATTGTGCTTGGGAAGGGTTTAAGGTGCCGCTGAGCACTTGGGATTTCGTCTTTACGGCGAGCGTTAAAAGGAGCTTCACCTGTGAGCATTTCATAAAAAACGACACCGAGGCTTCATATATCAGCTTTAGAGTCATAGCCTTCTCTTACGCGAAATACTTCAGGAGCCATGTAAAGAGGAGTGCCAAGCCAGGACTGGGCTAAATCGTCATCTAGAAATCGACTCATGCCGAAGTCAGCGAGTTTTAAGACTGCAGATGTTGAAGCTTCTGTCATAAGAATATTTTGAAGTTTCAGATCTCGATGGATTATATTTTTTGATCTCAGAGCTTTAAAGCCTTCTGCTAAATGTTGCATCCATCTTTGAGTTACGGCTTCATCAACTGGACCGTTTTGCTGAATAAATTGGCCTAAATCTCCACCTGAGCAAAACTCTAAAATTAGATAAAAATTATTGTCGGTCTTTTGGACATCCAGAAGTTTAACCACATAATCACTGTCAACTGATCTTTGACAGAGAATTTCTTGTTCAAGCCTATTTTGCTGCTCAGGCTTAAGACCTTGTCGATTGATCATTTTAATTGCGATTTTGTTCTTAGACGGGATATGCTTCCCTAAAAACACAGTGCCAAAGGTGCCTTTGCCAAGTTTGGCTTTGAGTTCATATGATCCTATTCTCTTTCCCATTTTGATTAAAAAATATTAAAAAGATTCAAGATCAATCAATAAGCTATCTTTAAGTTAATTAATTTATTCTGAATATGAAATAGTGTCATAAAATTGAGTTATTTGCTTTAAGGAATGTTTAAGTTTTGAATTTTGTTTTAAAATTTTGTTATAAATGGATTTTTGCTATTTATTTCAATGAATATTAATAATCATTATTTTATTTTGAAATATACTTTAAGAAAATATAAAGCATTATTGGCCAATAAGAAATTAAAAATAATTAATAATATTAGCTGATTTTTATTTCAATTATTGAAATTTGGCATTTCTTATAGCACCTAATTATTGTATCAACAATTAATTAATTTTTATTCACAAAAAAGTGTCTATTCTAATCTTATGCTTATAAGGTGCTTTCTGTAGATCGAAAAGAAGTTGAAAAATCATATTATAGTTTAACTTTATTTTTTCTTTATATTAGATTCTTTAATTATTTAAAGCCATCTTAAAGCTTAGAATATTCCTTGTTTCTTCATAATTTCGCGCCGCTCATCGCTAGTCATGCATGCCAGAATTTTATAAAATATAACAAGAACTACTTCAAAAATTCCATAAAAGAACATGAGTATAAAAAATATAATCTGAACAGCAATATTGCTTGTAGTAACTGCAATACCAGTTTTTGTCATAAATTCTGCATTCAGATATCACAGATACATTAATATGCACACTTTACTTAAGCATCTTGCTCCAAAATAGCATAGTAGATGCGGAATTCCCAAAAAAAGAAGAACGTAAATCTCAGTCCAGCAATACCAAAGAGTGTTAAGGATATTAAAGATTGATATTAATTTTGCTATTCTTGCATATTTTTGTATTCTATGATAATTTTGCTTGTCTTTCTTGGGCTCTTCACCAGACACAACGATTGCATGAACTTCATATTGCGCTATATTCACAACGTCAATTGATTCTGCATTATTACCTCTCGTTTTTGCTTTGTTTACAGGTTGACCCTTTTTACTTCGATGGTCGTCAACTTTCATTTTTATTATAGAAACATTAGAATTTTAATGGTTTATTTTCACTTGGATGATCATAATCAATCAATGCAGGTTATAAATATAGAAAATTGCAAAGGTCGACACTTTAAAGCTACATTTTACAAATGTTTCTTTATTAAATTCTTTTAAGGACTTTTATAAACATGATATTTGTATTTTGTACAATTGCACTTTTACATGATTTTTACCCAATTATCTGCAGCTTCATGCACACACAAAAAATTATTATTTGTGTGCCCTCAAGTAACTGAACTTTTTTTATTTTTCAATTTTAGCAGTTGCTTATGAAACAAATTTTACTTCTAGATCAGTCCATATTGTATAACATTCGAGCACAGTAAGTTTCATCAAATATTCAAATAGTGTTATTCTTGAAAATTTGCTAATATTGAATATTATCTTTGTATTGTTGAATAAAGCCTTTTTTTAGCCAATAGGTGATTTTAATTGTATTTTTATTTTATATTGAAATTAAAGTCTTTCTATATTAATTTAAGCCTAGCCTTATTGGAAATGGAGCATGGCAAGCCAGCATAATGAATCTCAACATCAGCTTTAAAAATTAATCATTAGAAGTTGATAGAATTTTCCAACAGCTATTTTCGTTTCCATTTTTAGCCTTAATCATTTCCAAAATTTCATCTTTTTCGCCTATTTCTAAATTTGCCAGAGCCTTGAAAAATCTATAAAGAAATATCAAATAAAAGATAGTGAGTATAATTATTATAACAGACAGAACTGCAAAAGTAACATTATTTGTAAGAATAATCAAAACAAGTCTTAAAATTGCAGAAAATACAAGAAAAATCATATAAATAACAAGTAAAATTATGGATAGTCTGATTTTTATTCAATATCCCAAGGCAAAAGGTAAAATGATCAACACAACCAATGCATATATATTAGTCATAATATATATAAATGCTAATGAGCCATCTATGATAGAAAAAATTCTTGTTCACTTTCCAAATCTTAAAATTTTATCAAATTTTTGCTCTTTTGACTCATATTCATCAACAGGAGGAGGATCATTCTTTTGAGGAAGAGGAGGCAGGATATCATCAGCAGGGGCAAAGGGTTCCTGATTGGCTTGACAATGGTCAAGTTCAAAACTAATATCATTCACTTCTAAACCTGGACCTTTTACCTCTTCATTATTTACCTGATTATTTTGCATGATATTTCTGAACTCTTTTTCTTGTTCTTCCATTGCAATTTCATGATCGCTTTTCATTTTTTATAGAAGGATTAAAAATAAAGCTCTTTTAGTTTTTATGAGCAAAATAGATGGTAAAGTTAACTAGCATATAGAGATATTCAAGCGAAGTTTTTATATAATATATAAAACGAACTATCTTTAAATTTTATGTAAGCAGATTTATTCGATAGAGGCCTGAATTCAATTAAATTTAATTATGAATTAAAATAAGCTTTAGATTAATGTAAGGATCTAATTAAGCAATCTATCCAAAGAACAAAACTTTAGCTGAGTAAATGTTATATCCAATCAACAGATAAAAATTTCAAAAATAAAGATTACTAATTAAACTTTTTATGCTATTGAGTTAGATTAATTTTAATGCCTAGTCTGAAATTTATCAAAGTAATCACAATATATCATTGATAGCAGTGTCCAGCATAAATTGCATATAAAGCCAATCTTAATCATTAAAATTTGTTAACTTCTTCCAACAACTTTTTTCATTTTCACTTCCAACTTCACTTTCAGTTTCGCTTTTAGCCTTCATTATCTTCAAAATCTCATCTTTTTCACGCTGCTCTAAATTTGAAAGAATCTTGAAAAACTTATAAAAATATATCAAATAAAAGATAGTAAGTATAATTATGATGGCAGACAGAATACTAAAAACAATATAATTTGTAATAATAATCAAGACAATTCTTAATATTATAGAAAATACAAGAAAAATCATATACATAGCCAGTAAAATTATGGATAATCTGATCTTTATAAAATATCCCATAACAATAGGTATATTTGTTTTGATATATTTGAATTAATTAAATAAAGAAAATAAAAATCTAATTTTATTATAAATTTAACTTAATTTGTTAAACTAAATATGAAAAGTAGTATAATGATCCCAATAAAAATAGTGCATAAAGTTTAGTCAATATGTACAAAAGCCAATAAACAATCTATGACAGAGAAATAAAGCGTTCATTTTGCAAATCTTATAGTTTTATTAAATTTTTTCTGCTCTGCTTCATCTTCCCCAAGAGAAGCAGGTGCAGCAAGAATAGAAGGAGTAGAATTATCAAATATTGGAGTAAAAGCTTCTTGATTGACCAATTTAGAGCTAAATTCAGCTTGAATATCATTAATTTCCACAGTTTTTGAATCTTTTTCTTCTTCATCTATTCTTTGGCCTTCTCCCATGTAATTTTTTCACTCTTCTTCTTGCAATTTTTTTCGCTAATTCCAGATCACTTATCATTTTATTGTAGATATATGAAATTGTTTAGTTTATTATAGACTAATTATTAGAAACCTTCAATTATTCTTTGAAGATTCTAGCACAAAAATATATAAAGAGAGTCAAAATCTTAATGAATAAATAACTTCTTCCAACAACTATTTTCACTTTGATCTTTCATTATCTTTATAATCTCATCTTTTTCATATGGCCTCAAATTTGTTAAAATTTTTCAAAATTTATGAAGAAATACCAAAAAAAATATAGCGAGTATAGATATAACGACAGCCAATATTGTAAAAGTATTATCATTTGTAATAGTAATCAAGGCTACTCTCACTGGTATAGACAATACAAGAAAACCCTCGTAAATGACTAATAAAAGTGAGGATAGCCTAGCTTTGATAAAATATCCTAATACAAGAGATAATAATGCAACTGCAGTCAGTGGATATACTAATGTCATAATATATATAAAAGCTGATAAGGCATCTAAAAGAGAAAATATTCTCGTTAATTTTGCAAATAATATAGCTTTATTGAATTGTTGTTGTCTCAATACAGCTATATCAGATGCAGGAGCAGGAGCTAGAATTTCAGCAGCTTGAAGATAATTTTCCTTATTATCATGATTAGGGATATTTTGAGCAGGCACGCTATTAAATTTCAAAGGTGAAGGATTCTTTGCTTCTTCATTTCGTTTTTCATCTTGATTCATAATTGCGTTAAATTCTTCATCCTGCATTCTTCTTGCAATTTCCTCGTCATTTATCATTTTATTGTAGAAACATCATAAAATTGCAAAGCCCTTAAATTTAAAATTGATATATTTATGGTTTTGCAATGATGCGATGATATTATAAAATATTTCCTTATAAATTTTTTATATGCTCTAAAACACTAATTTTTAATGAATCTTTGAATTTTAGGTTTTTAATGTAAAATATTAAATGAAAAGAAAATCAAGCCTCCAAATAAAGCTGTTATATCAATTTGACTAAAAGCGTAATAGCCTTTTATAATTGTGATAAAATAGTTCAAAGCCAAGAATATTCCCAGTTTGACTAATAAATAATTATAGAAATGAGATTATTTTACTAAAATCTCAATTATTATGCAAATCAAACTGCAAATGCTTCAGTTAAGAATGCAATAATAAATTATGATCAAAAATTAAATCTTATTTGTTTTGGCAGAAATTTCGTGAGTTAATTGAGGAGTATTATTTTCATCGTTTGGTGTCTCCTTTTTCCCTTTCATAAGTATTAAAAATTTTAAGCCATAAGCCAGGGCTGGATATGAACAGGAATTTGCAAAATATTCTATGCTTGGATAGATTGTTGATAATTTTCTTTATTTATTGAAGCATGCATCTCTTGTTCATTTATTTTGATTTCTGTGTACATAAGATAATTGATATCTGTATATGAATTCTTTTGCAATTTGTTCACGCTTTTCATTTTATTATAGAAAGAATATAAAAATCATAATTGTGTCCATCATCATAGATAAAATTTATGATATTGGATAAACTTCTTTGAATGCAAATAAAAGAAGTTATACAATGAATTATTTGAGTTAAATTAAAACATTAGTATATAATTGGGCAATATGCTACAATTTAGGTAGCATTTTATTAGATTGGCAAATTTAATAAGAATCTTTGAAATAATATAAGCTTCAATAAACTTATATTCAATACCATTCCGAAACAATATTTAAAGCTTTAAAGAGAATATGCAAAACTAAATCAAGAGTATATGCAAAATTAAGCCAATTATTGCGTTATATTTAAACTTCGTTAGTTTCTTCAGATTTTTCACTCTTTTTGCTCTTTGTTTCTGCTTTTATAGTTTCCGAAATTTCATTTCGTTGAAACCAATCTAAACTTGCAATAAGCTTCAAAAATTTATATAGAAAAATTCAATAAAAGATCGTAAATACAATTATAATTACAGTCAAAGTAGTAAAAGTCACATTATTTGCGATAGCAATAATAACAACTCTACAAATTGTATGCAATACAAGGCATGCCATATATAAAATCGTACAAACTCTTGATATGGTTTTTGCTCCATAATATCCTAAGAAAGCTATAGCTGCGAGACAAAACAAATAGTAAATTCCTGTCAGAGCATACACAAAAGTCAAACAAAAATCAACCCTGGAGCAGCACATAACGCGATATGCATATTTTTTAGCATTAGCAACTTTTTCCGGACTGTTATCAGGCTCAGCTTTATCAGCAACAACATTAGCAGCTGGAGGCAAAACTTCCTGAATGATATTAGCAGGGTTAAGTCTAGCATGATTATCATCAATTTCCAGAGGAATAGGCTGTTTTATTTCTTCATTTTCATCTGGCATAATTTCCTTGTACTCTTCATCTTGTAGCTTTCTTGCATACTCTTCATCACTTAACATTTTATCATAAATA
>CATKHM010000006.1:0-19683 GCA_949751825.1 Blepharisma undulans
CTGAATGCTGGGTAGGGTTTACCAAGCTTTTTCGAGAGGAAATGGAAAATATATACAGAACTGAGTCATATTATGGAAGTTCAGAAGGGACTCTTTCCACTTTGGACTTCAATAAAATCAAGAACGCATATAACAAGACACACTTGAAGACATTCAAAGAGGAGCTTTGGCTCTCAGGAAGAAGGGCAGGAGAGGTCTCTGGATCTCTAAAAATCGCATGTTTGCCTGTCTTCCAACAGCTGATTTCAGGAGTGAATACAGAAAAAGGCTATCAAGTTCAAAGTTCACATTTTACACCACAGATGGGAAAAGCTTCAGGAAAACTACCAAAAGAAATAGAACGAATAATTGAGCTGACTGCGAAAATCAAAGAAAGTGTGAATATGAAATCTAAGAGGGGCAACCCTGTTTTGAACGATAAAAATGTTTTTAGAGAAAAGAAACAGAATTTTGATGAGCTTTGTAAAATTTTGACGACAAGTAAGCGAGAATCAATGGTTTGCTTCACTTATACTGGGGAGAAAAACATATTAAAGGCTCAAAACTACTTAATTGATCTTGGCATGCATCTAGCTGAATACGCAGAATTGGTAATGTATGACATAAAGCCTTACTACTTTAAAAGCCTTACTTGTCTTATAAAACGAGGAGAGCTTGACATTGGCTATCTTTCTCTTCAAGAAAACGATCCAACACTTTTGCCTCAGAAAATAGATGTCGCGGTTAGATATTTGACACTTTTTCACAGAATGCTAAAACTTGCTTTTTCTCGAATGGTCTTTAAAGGGATAGACCAAATGACACAAGAATATGTGGAATGCATGTTGGTTCTTGCTTGGTTCAGGGTTCCTCAGTTTAGGGCCGTCATGATAGAAGCACTGAAGAAAAAATCTTTCCACCACATTGAAGAATGAAGAGGCACTGAAATCGATTTAGATAGCGAGTCAGAAATGGCATCAGAACTTGTTTCAGTAATTGATTGGCCAAGTCTATTTTATAAACTGCTTCCAAACGAAATAAAAATCGAGCCTATGCTGGCTTATTTGAATGATAAAGTTTGAATCAATAAGATTGAAAAAAGAGGAGTCGCCTTTCTGAAGTTTTTAGAAGGGTGGGCTGAGCATGTTAATAAGCAGTTTGTGGTGCAACATATTTTGTGGTCAAGTATCCCAGGATATCCTGTACTTCTCAAGTGTTTTTTGCTTGAAATGAAGGAAAGAGAAATCACTGAGTATCCTGAAGCGTTGATATCTGCAGCTTGCAAGCTTCTTTGCAATCCTAAACTTATAAGTGTAATGGTTCGCATTATCTTTGGCAAAACCAACGTATTTGACTATCAGGCAGTCCAAGAAAGCTACAACGTTTTAGGAAAACTCTTCACAGCAGTTTACAGCTATGGTTCATTTCTCCCACCTACTTTTGACAGTTCTTTCTTTTTAACAGGACTGAGAATTACTATAGAACATGAAATAGGACTAAGCGTAGCCAAAGCAGTTTCTTTTCTTTATTATCACTATCATATGATCCGAGGCCACATGAGAGAAGAGCTCATCCTGCATTACATCTTAGAAGAGCAATTCATAAGACTCTTTTGCCACTGGTGTGTAGATGTAAGAAGAATGATCTGCTATTTCTTTATTTTCCGCATACTTTCGCTTGAATCTTTTTCTTTTGAGCCTGAAGACGATGCCAAGTTGAATAAAAAGATAGCAAGGAAGCTTAAAAAGAACCTGAAAAACATTAGAGACCTTGCAAGCGAAGAAGAAGCAACTTATGTAGACAAAGCACTTGCAGAGTATGAGGTTATTTATAAAGAGTATGAAGAATGGCTAAATGTGCTTCCTGAAAAGTTCGGCAACGATCAGCTGTTTGGGGTTTCTGATGAATTTCCTTATCCAATTGTGGTGGTGAAGCTGAATTTCATGGATCTTGCAGAGAAACAGATCGAAGATGAATGGTAGCAAAATCAAGACTAATATTTATAACTAGCCTTATTTAATCCATATTTTCATATAAAATTAATAGCTAAAGCCTCTTTTGATAAACTCTTGCATCATAACTTGCACAAATTTAGGTCTTGACACCTTTAAATCCTCAGTCAGTTCAGGAAAATCTTCTCTTAATGCTTCTTCTGGTTTTACAACTCCAGAAACAGTCAAAGCATGAATCAAGCACTGATAAGGCAAGCTATTTTCTCCTGCAATATCATATGCTTCAAACATGGTCTCAAACTCTTCATTTGTAAAGTATCTTGGCTCTTGCATATTAGGATGCTCTCTGAAATATTTAAGCTTAGTGAGCTGCTGCAAAATATGACTTTTCACGTTCTCAGGCTTATCATGGATCACCTGGGTGAGGAGTTTATTGAATAGTTCTGGGATTCCTTTTTCATTCAAATAGGTATTGATCTTTTCATATTCGATGTCTTGTTCTGGAGATGTCACTGGGTATTCAATCTGCGCATCAAAGTCAGCAGCATCCTTGGAAGTAGGTGAATGAAGGTTTGAGTCTTTGCCTTTTCCGACTTTTAGTAGTCTAACCATTTTAATAACTGAAGAACGACTTGAATTTATTATATCAAATTAAAGCTTAAACACACCACTGCGAGGCCTGCATGGAAATACAGGCCTTGCCATCATTTCACTGCCGGTGAACTCATAGACTTTGGGGACTAAGAAATTGCCAATTTGAACTGTTGGGAGTTTCATGTTGGAAGGGATCACTCGGGAGCTTTGGATTTTTGAGCCGAGAATCCTTTTATCAGAGCTAGTTTCTATAGATCGTTTTTCACTAATTGCTTTAGTGAGATAAGCGCTAAGTGTTTCTCTCCTTGTTGCTATCTTTAAATCAACCGAGTTTGGCAGGGAAGAGCATTCTCTATGAGTTTTGGTCGGCGGATGGTCTTCAGCTGGCACCATAGTTTTGGAGTCAAAGTTCTGCACTTCTGCATGGTTATCTGGGCTTAGACATCTTGTCCTCGCAGTTCTACACCTTATAGTTTTGTGACTTTCTTCAATTAATTTAGAAGGCGCGCTTACAACTTCTGGCCTCTGATTTACAGCAGGGTCTTCAAGTCTTTTAAATCGTGACGCTTGTGTACCTGTCCATTCACTTCATATCTGTTCAGCAGCTTGCAAGAACTGCTGATAATTTGCTTTATTTTCTTCAGTATATGCCCTCGTGAATCCTCCCATGTGTGTATCTTCTCACTGGTTTCGCAGCTCTGCTTGGATTCGCTGATTTTCTTTTTTTTCTTCTCTGGTTTCTCTGACAGCTTTTCCTATTGATCTTTGTTGTGCCTCAACGCTTTTGTTAATATAATAATGCTTCCTATTGGAAGCTTTGATATTCATCATTTTGATGGATTCTTTGATAACTCGCTTCTTGATTTTCCAATCCAGCGGCGAGTCTGTAGTAAATGAAGGAGTGTGGTTTACCTCAAGCAGCCATGGTCTAAGCTTGTGATCAATCAAAATGTCAAGTCCTAGGATTTCAAAACACATAGAATTAGAAAGATCATTTGGTTGGCATGATCTGTAAGTGTGTGATAGTGAAGGCTGAATTGCACAAAGAGTTTTAACTATCATATCCCCAATCCTTTCTTTCAAAGCATTGGCATCATGTCCAAGACTTTCAAAGAAAGCTAAAGTTGACTTTAAGCTTCTCTTATGCCCACTATCATCTTCATCAGCCTCTTCATTGAACTCAAAAAGTCCACTATGCTTATTGACTGCATAGTTTGTCAAATGCATGCAAGCATCTTTCATATTCTTTTTCTTTGGTTTCTGGTATTGATGAGTTGCCAGTCTTGTGAGTCCATCCTCATGGATAAATACTCTTAATGGGTCGCAGCCAGCAACTAGTGCATAAACTCTTAAATCAAATTTTAAACCATCAAGCAAAAATGGGTTTTTAACATACTCTTGAGCCACATAGCCTTCTGTTACTGTTAAATCTTCAGGCTTTTTTACAAGAAATATCCCTCGGCCTTGACAAGAGGCTTCTGGCTTAACAATAAAAATTTTCTTCTTTTTGTCCATTTGTGCTTTGAAATCTCCAAGATCTCCTGGCAAAACTCATGTACGAGGATAAAAATTGTAGTCTTTAGGGAAGAGCTTTCTCATTTTGTTGAGACTCCATGCTAAATTGCTTTTTCTTGTGATTGAATACATTCCTGGAAAATGGTTGATTTTTTGAAATGGCTTCATACTGCATAGTTTTTCTGGCTGCACTGCAGAGTCTGTTCATTTGAGATCCCATTCGGCTTCTTCACTTCTTGTGAGCGTCATCCCAAAGACTTTGCTTGCGACGTGCTTAACTACTTTGTATTTCGTGTCTCCAACGTTACAGATCAGTTTTGATTTCTTCTTTTCTTTCATTTTTCTATTATTCTCGGAAAAATCCATATGAATAACAACTATAAAAAATAGATATAATCAATATTTGTAATTTTGAAAAGTATATAAATATAATAATTATAATTAAACATATTAGCAAAAATGTTTTTATTCTTGATTTTCAGTCCCACTGCTTGAATCTTTGTAGATTTTGCTTATTTGGTGCCTTAGCGGAAAAGGCACTTCTTCAAGCTGGCTGGCTTCGCTTAGCTTTGTAGAATTGCTCTTGTTCGTTCTCCTTTTAACAATGAAATTTTTGATTTTATCTTGTAGTTCTTTGTGGTTTTTAATGTTATAATTGCTCATAACGTGTTTCACTTTTCTTTCTTTCCTTTTAACCTTTGGCACTGAGTACTCGTTTAAGTTGATTTTAAAAGTCCCTGCTTGTCTCTTTGCCATCCAAGCTATTCGGGACTCTTCAGTGTGCACAGCCATTGTTGTACAATTGATAGCTACATGTCCATTCTTTTTGCACAGATAGCAGGCAACATTGATTTCTGTATAGTCGCCATCTTCACATATAGTCTCAATAAGGGTAAATATTTCTTGAAGCCTAGGCTGTTGCTCTATTCCATCTCAGACCTGGTTGAAATCTACAGATAAGATATCTGAAAACTCCACACTTTTGACACTGGCTGTCCGAGGGTGATTTGCAAAAAATGCAATTTCGCCAAAATATTTTCCTTTGGAAAGATTTGCTGCGCTTGATAAAGGAGATCCATAGTAAACACTTACTGACCCAGAGTTCACAAAGTAAAGAACCCTATCCTTTTCGCCTGCTTTTATGATATCGTCATCAGGAGCAAAAGTCTCTTCTTGAAGCCACTTGGCAAAGTATGTTATAGTCTGCAAGTTAAAGAACTTGCTGAAAATAGAACAAGTTTGAATGATCGGCAAATACTTATATCTCGCAATTTCATCTCTCAACGGAACACTCAGCATTGTCAAAATCTCATCGTCTTCTATTCCTTTCCTTATTTCCTCTTCATATGCATGCTCAAGGTAATTTCTTACCTTGAACTGAAGCTCTTTAGGTATATTATGCAGCCTCATATATTTTGTGATACTAATTATTACTTCTCGGTGATTGCTTTCTCTCAAACTTGACCTCTCCACAATACTTCCAATATTACCTATCATAAACCCAAAAAACCCACTGGCAAGGACCATACTCATCATAGCTACAATTTTTTCATCAAGAGTGATCGCATGAATGTCGCCATACCCAACTGTAAGCATAGTAGTATATGACCAGTAAAGCGAAGTGACATAATAATCTGTTATAGTCAAATGAGTAGCAAAATTTTTTTCAAACTGAGATACCCACGAATCTGGGTGATTGCTACCATCCTGAGATCCAATAAAAAATCATAGGCAAGCATTCCAATGAGCCAATAAGAATATAATAAAGATCGTTTTAAACAGCACAATCATGCCAGATAGAAGCTCATCTGCAATTATTTCTTCAATTTTTACAAAAAGCATCTTCAGCTTCGCAAATCTGACCAGCCTCAGCATCTTCACAAATTTTACCATTCTCACCATACGCGCCATTTGGGTGCCAGACATACTTCCTGATGAGTCATTGAAAACCCCTCCGTTGATGACTCAAGAGTAAGGGAAATTTGAAAGCATATCTATAAAAAACCATGAAAAAAGATAATTTTTTGCAATCAGTGGACGATCCATCACCAAGGCACCTTTCCTGAAAAAGCCAGTATTGAAATTGAATAGGATATCAACACAAAAAGCCAATGTGATCACGAAATCAAGGTAAAGCATTGCACCGGTTAGAGGAATTCCAAAGCCAAGATAAAAAGGAATATAGAGTCCTTGGAATAGAAGGAAAAGCAAAAGTGTAATGTCTCAGATTAGTTTTCAATAGCTTTCAGGGTGAAATAAGTACTTCCCACTGAATTTGTTTTTATCCCATTTAACTGTGTAATTTTCCTTGGTGCTGTTGAATTCTAATGTACTGAATTCCCTACCGATTTTTGAGCCTGGCTTTGGGGAGACTAATATAAGATTTGAGATACTGGATATTGAATCGTCATCTTGCCTCATCTATTTCTAATTTACTAAGTTCCATTTAAGAAATGATAAAATTAATTTATATATAACTATCAAATATCATCAATGTGCTTCTCACCCAGATCCACAAATGCAGCTTTCACTCGAATTTCAGGATATGGGAACGAGTCGCTTCAGCCGTAGAGCAAGGCTCCAGGAGATTTTGAGATCCTGCTTGATCATTTTCCAAACTCTTCGCCAACTAATGCATATTGCTCTTTTGCAGCTTTGAGATAAGGGAGCTGTTCTGGTGATTCGATTTCTTCCAACTTCTCAAGTTTATATGCAACCTTTTTTTTTATTTTTCCATCGAGTAAACTATCAGAATCTTCTGAAGTCTCAAATGAAAAAAATTCAAGCGACAAAATCCGGAAAATTAGTAAGTAGCAAAAAACTTTTCTCACTTCAGGATGCCAGTGAAGAAAAAGCCGTTTGAATTGTTTTTTTAAAAGAAAAGAATAAATTATTTCTTTTCTCAAATTATCTTTAATCATGTGATAATTCCAATAGAAAAATTCAAGGCACTTAGCAATATTAAGTCCAATATCGCAATTAATAGTAAGCTTTATACCCTTCACAAAGAAGTCGTTGTCAAATGCAGAAGGAATTTTCCTTTTATATTCATACATTGTTCTAAAAAATTTACCTAGCAGCTTGAAAGTCTCCTGCACAGTTTTTGCATCATAGATATTCGTTTTTTCGAATAATATCTTTACTAAAGCGTTGATTATTTTTGAATTGTGAAGCATGCTGCAAATAGAACTTACTAAAATATCTGGATACTCTATTATTTCTCTTTCTTTCATTTCTAGGAGCATACACTTAAGTAGAAATGGGTAGCCAGGGATGTTAGCCCAGCGAATGTTCTGAGATACCACTTGATTATTCACCTGCTCAACCCATTCCTTCAAAAACTTAAAAAATTCAAGTCCTCGCTTGGTTATCTTTTTCTTTCAGCTGGACTCAGATATACATAAATTGAGCTGATCTAATTTGATTTCGCTTGGAAGCATTGCATAAAAGGCATTTTGCCAGTCAAATATTGAAATCACATCACTTTGAGGTTTTTCATCTTCCAAATCAATTTCTAGATTTCGTCATTCTTCAATTGGGTAAAATGACTTCCGCCTTAAACAATCCATCATTGTTTTTCTGAATTCTGGTATCCTAAACCAAGCCTTAACAAGAATACAATAAACAAATTCTTGAATCAGTTCATCCAATCCTTTTAAAACAAAATAAGTTAAGGAAATTTTTAGCATTTTATACATGATAGCAAGATACCTGGTTGCGATCTCAGACTTTTGCGGCGAAAAGGCTTTATTTCCCTTTGTAAATGCAAGATATCCAATAGCTAGCTCTCCTCGTTTTATTAGATGAGTTAAGCATGAAAAAAAGTAAGGCTTTATGTCATAAGTAACAGTATCAATGTATTCAATTAAATTGCTCCCAAGCTCTATAAATAGATCTTGCGCTTTTAAAACTGCTTCTTCATTGCTATATAAAAAGCATTTCATATAATCCTTTTGGGAATAGTTCAATAAATCAATAAGTGAATCTATTATTAATTTTCTTTCTTCAAATAGTAGCCTTTCACTTATTATTGGGTTGACTTCTGCCTGCTTAGAAACCATGCTTTTTTTTAATCGTCGAGTAAATTCAGTTATTTTTTGAATCTCTTCTGGAATGACAGTTCTCTGAAAAATAGAAGTTCTCGCATATGTATATAGTGATCCTTGAGGCAGCACACCGTCTTCTGTGCTTACACCAATCATCAGTTGCTGAAAAACAGGCAATTTTCCAATTATTAAGTTTCCTTTAATAGTGCCAATTCTTCTACCACAAAATCATATTCCTTCATTAAAAGATTTTACATAAGAACAATCAAAGCTGTTTTTCAATGCACGAATGTCTAATTTCGATTTTGCTGTACTTTCAGATTCTTGGCTTCCTTCTGGTCTATATATTTCAGAACTTTCTTTGAAAAGCTTACTAAAACTCAGTCAGCAGTTTCC
The DNA here is from genome assembly GCA_949751825.1 of Blepharisma undulans. Taxonomy (NCBI): domain Eukaryota; phylum Ciliophora; class Heterotrichea; order Heterotrichida; family Blepharismidae; genus Blepharisma; species Blepharisma undulans. The sequence goes on from CATKHM010000006.1 coordinate 8,483, forward strand.
AGCAAATTCATAGCCTGATTTATGATGTTTGTGAATCTTGATCTGTATTGATGAATCCCTGATGGTTTTGATGTTAGCCCAAAACTCTACTCTGGGGATATATTTAGGAGTTTCCATTTCTTCATAGTTTCATGACAAACTTCTGGTAGCCTCTGAGTGCCCGCTTTCTTTGGAAACATCGCTTGAGTATTTTATAGTCATTGAATATCTCCCAAAAACTTCTTCATTAAATTTGCAAGAAATATTGCTTGTCTCTATATAAGTTTTCGTTTCCTCCAACATTTCAACATCAAGACTTATTCGACCCTTCATTTTCTTCTTTAGCGTGAGTGGTAAACTATAATGAACTGGGCCATTCGCAATTGATGAAATGTTGACTTCAGTTTTTGCCTTTAACTTTTCATTAGAATAAACTTCTAAATACATTGTTGACTGACTAATAGCTTCTAATAGTGTGGAATAGTCAAATCGTCGTTCAATATTTCATTCAAAAGCGTCATTCTCTTTTGTTTTCTCATCAAAATTCAATTTCACGGTGTCAAATTTGATTATAAGATTCGCTTTATCCTAAATTAATCGCACCTTATTGAGACCTTGGATTTTTATGCTTGATATACAGACCTTGAAGTCTAATTTTATTTTATTTCCTCTTCTATCAACAAAACTCTCTACTCTTAAAATTGAGGGCTTTTTTTGGTTTGCTCGAATACAATTACCCATTTAATTATTTACTCAAAATTCAGAATTTATATGGTTGCTTATTTTTATGTTTTATTTGAATGTAAAAATAAAAATAAATGCATTAATTGCTCTTCAAATTTTAAAATTATTATAGCACAAATGTCAAAAAATGATTTAAACATTAATTATTTCATCGTTTAATTTTTATTGATTTCTGCTTTTAAAAACCGACAAAATATTAATTGCTTGTACTCATCCTGTACCATAGCCAATGCAAAGATTTATTAATCAAATCCGAAAGAAGCTCATCTTCTTCCTCTTCCAGATTGCTATCTGAAATTCGCTTAACCAATTTCATACTCATTTTCTTAGTTGCGCAGTTTAAATTAAGATATGCAAAGATGGATGGATTGGAAAAAATACAAAGATCAATATGGTTTGGCTTCATTATCATTTTGCATCTTTCCTGGTAGATTCCAATTAAATAATTGAAGTAGTTTTGTGTAAATGCTTCAGATAAAGAACAAAAATACTTAATTCTCTGATCAATTTCTTCTAAAGGCTCAATTATCGAAGAGGATAGGAGCTCGTTAAGCTCATTATCAGCAAAAGTATCTGATTTGGTCAAATTCTTGAGTTTTTGTCACAAATTATCTCTACGACTGTGTACTTTCGCGAGTTTTACTGTTTCAACCAGTGATTTTTCTGTTTTCTTAACAATCATCTTCAAAGATTCACCTGATTGTTCTTCGTACATTGTATAATTGATTATATAATATCTGATGCTCATGATGTTATTAGTGCTTTTTCCTTCTTCAAGACGAATAGTGTTAAAATGAGTCTCTTTGGATGAAGCTATTAATGAGTAAACAAATGCTCTTACGTTGTTTTTTCCATTACTTTCATTTGGCTGAGGTTGTTGTGGCTGAGTAAATTGAGCCGTTCGGCCTTTGATTGGTGAAAGAGACCCGCTTCATAAATTGGATTTACTAGGCAACTTTGTCACTTTGAAAATGGGTTGCGGACAATGAGAATGCTTAGGTGTGTTGAGATCATATACCTCATGATTATTTGCAATATAGTTATATATTTCTTCTGCGCTTCCTAGCTCGCGATTGCCTAAATCAATAAAAATATAAGAGGAATATATCCAGCTTTTAGCCTTTGGTGGATGCGACTTATAAAAATGAATAAAATCTGTTAATGTTCCAAGGATGTCAATATATGGGAAATTTTCAGGTGACAAGAGAAATTCACAAGTGTACTTTATATATTGATCATATGCTAGAGTAGGTAAATCAATGGAATTCTTTGTAAGCGCATGAGCAGAACTTTTAGATTTTATATCTTGATTTTCAACTAAATATTGATCAAAATTATTTTCATTATCTAGCGAGTAAGCTCTAGCTAAAATAAACCCTTTTTCATAGCCTAATTCTATCAAGAGCAAAGAATGCTTTGAAAATTTTTTGAGAAATAAGTTTATAGGTTTTGCTTTATCTGGAATGACTTGCTCTTCGCTATATGATCGCTTCAACTCGTATTCAGCATCAAAGCTAGCATCGCATGAATGCTTTCTATGGCCTGAATATTGCCGATATGAAACCTGCTTAAGTTTGAGTGGTCCTGAAATTTCAACAGAAATCGCTTTAAGAATTTTTCTGATGATTTTGTCGATTTTCACTTTTGATTTCATTAGTTGATATTGTGTGATCTGAACTTTTCAGCTTTGAACAATAAATGGAATCTTTCGTGCACAAAGAAGATGTCCACGTTTTCTCATCTCTTTGACAAGCTTTGCATCATTTCACTCATAGGCATCTTGCATTCTAATGCCAATCCTGTCGTCGAAATTTAATTTATTGGATACAAATTTTCCATTGGATTCATTAGGCCCACATCTTTGAGCTGGATCATCAACAAGAGAAAGAGGATGCCTATAATCTCTGATTTCTTCCAATGAATTTACTGAAAATGCTTGGCTTTCTTCTTTGATTTCCATAATTGAGCATGTTCTCAAAATCTGTGCAGAAATTTGGTCTTCAGGAGAATTTCTGTTTTCAGGGTAAAGGAAGTCAATTGGCAAATTATGATTATGAAGTCCAAGTTTTTGAACTAGTGCATTGTTAATAATTCTGTATCTCTGATTTATTGAGTGGATATGAGCCTCTACAGAACTGTAAATTTTTGCCAAAATTGGTCTATTTCAATTATAAGAAAAAAGCATAAATTGAGATTTAGATAATTCAAATCCTAACAATAGTGAGCGAAGAAGTGTTTCCTCTTCAAAATTTTCAGAATGGAATTTTAATGAGTTAAATTGATTTTGCTCGTCGCCTGCTGAATAAAAAAATGCACTAAATCAAACTTCTTCACATATAATGCCTACTAATTCAAATTGCTTATGTCAGTGCTTTTGTATTTCTTCTATCGAATTCTCTATAAAAATCTGTTTTCCTATTTTAAAGCAATATATAAATGGCAGTGAAATCTCTGCTGCTTTATTGATAATAGTTTCAAGAGAACAAAAGTAAGTGAAGATTTCAAAAGGAGGGATAGATATATTTATTTTTGGATTAAGCATTTGTGTTGCCTCTATAGCAATTTGTTTCAAGCTTTCAAATTTATTTAAATAGCTTGCTCCTAAAAAATTATTTTTCAAAGATGTCGACTGAAGTGTATCTTCAATTAAATATTCAATCAAAGACTGATTTAAATGCTGCTCAATAAAATCCAAAAAAGCACTCTCATTTATGTGGCCATTCTTATAAAGCTTTATTTCTAAATAGTAACCTGGAAATGTAGGATAAGGCAAACATTTTACTTTTGCCCCACCTGGCCTTCAAAATAGTCCAGTGATTTTCGGATTTACTTTTAATTCAGCACTTTGTTGCTTTGTCTCACTGCAAATACCTTCTCCGTCGTAATAGCAAATGCTTATTTGGATAATTCCCAAAGCCTTTCCAAAAGTATTGCCAAGAAAAGGTGTTAACTCTCTATCCTGTCTAGATAACAAGCGATTTGTGCTATTTTTTATGTAAACACTTTCAACAACTGTCAGATAATTATAAACAAAAACATTGGAATCAAAGCCCTTTACCTGAAAATTCAAAAGAAATTTCATTAAATTCTGCTTTATATATTTAAGGAACAGCTCCAAACTTGACACGAGCTGGATTGGAAAAAATACAATAGAGGGTATTTCTGAGCCCTTTATAAATTGCATATCGCTGAATGTCATAATTTTTTTCTGGTTTTTTATCAATGAATCTGCCAATTTAAACAGCGAGATCTGCTGAAGCTGCTCACAAATTCTCTGCTCAAGCTTAATTATAGTTTCATCCATTGGCTTGTCTATACCGTATATTTCAAGGGTGAGAAATTTTGTTTTTGAGAATGAAGCGCTTCTTTTGAGCTCAGGAGGAGAAAGATCTTCTTCATTTTCCATCTCTTTTTCTGTAAATCGAAATATAAATATCTCTGAGCCTTGAATTAGCATATATAAATCATTTCTATTGTTGATTATAAATGGTGGAGTAGAGAATTTCATAGTTAGAGTGTTTACAGATTCGTTTTTGGATAATCGATCAGAAACTGTAAAATTGTTTCTGTGCTGAACATCTAGCTTGTATGATGTTTTCAGTTTTGAAACTGGGGCACTTTCTGGATTTTTGGATTTCACATGAGAAAATCTTGAAAATCTTTTTTTTGCTCATTCTTTACTATCTTTGCTGTTAGTTTCAGTTGAAAATGCACTTGTACTATCCTTGGGCATCAATAGCTCAGATAGTTTTCCAGTTTTGCCTAAATCATTGAGAAGAATTCTTTGATAAACTTTTATTTCTATTTTTTGGAAAGCTTTAAGCAGTTGAGCTTTTACCATATCAACTTTAAAACCCAGACTCATCAAATGCTCAGGTAGAAAGAAAGAACACTCTAGCCCTGCATTTTGCTTGATTTCTATAATAATTCAAAATACAATTAAATTCTCTTTACTGATTGTGCTTTTTACTATTTCTTCATTTCCTGAAAATAATTTTTCAAAGAGAGACTCTTCGTCTGTGCATATAAGTTTGCTAAATGAGTTGATTCCAGCCACATAAAAGTATTGGCCAACTGATAAAGTTGATATAACTAAGCCTCTTTCAAGCTCCAGCTTTATCATATCACTTGCTTCTTCGCTATTTTCAATCGAATGCATAGTAAATTCAAATCTGGTAGTCTCACTTGTTTTTGTAAATTGTAAAAGAACTTCTTCAATTACTTCTGTGTCTATTTCACTGCATGCTGATAGAGTATTAAGCGTTAATTCTGCGAGCAAGCATTGTAATTTTTCAGTGATTATTTTAATCAAATTCTGAGCCAGACTTTGTTTTGAAGGAGATTGGGGATCTTGCAGCTTCATCAGAGCTTTTTCTTTTTGAAAAAAATTAAAACTTTGAAAGGAAAAAAGAGTAAGAATTACCTCCGGTTTTTCAATGCAATTCAGCAACGATGTCTTGTAGTTAGAAATTTTGAGTAGAAGTTTGTTTTCTTTATCTTGATCCTTATCTTTGTAAATAAAATATTCAGTATCATACAACTGAGAGAAATCAATGCTAATGAAGGATAAAAATTGAATATCAATATTATTTCAATTAGAATTGAGATATTTATTGAGTTTTGATACATTTAGCGTTTCTTCATACTGTTCGCAGCATGATAACAATTTTGTGAAATCTGTTTCTATTATAGGAAGCTGAAAATCATGATTGGAAGAAATTCCCAAAAAATTATAATATGCTCCTAATAATACAACTTTATAAACCCTTTGAATTAATTGAAGTGTTTTTTGAAAAACAGTATTAGAATTGCTTGCAATTCCAACAATAGATGATCTTCTCTTTTCAAAATTAGCAAGATCTATTTTATTTTGTAAACATTCAAGCACATATATAGGAAACATTTTGCTATTGCAACTCATTTCTTCTAAAAGCTCTTCAAATTCGGGTACTGTCCACATGATAATTCCGGTACTATTCATATATCGAATAAAATAAAATTGCTTATTTTGCAACAATTTATAATCTGCAATATCTCCAAACGCTCTCAACATAACCTTGTAAAGATATTCAAAAAAGATTTTATAATGTGGTGAGTTTATATCAAAATCCATAGAAAATGTTTCATAGTCAAATCTCCAACAGCTTGAGTGACTCAAAAGAAGATCAAGCTCAACTTTGCAGTTTTCGATTTCTTGAAAACATGAAGTAACTTCATACATTTTTTCATACATTTGGATTTTGAGATCCTCAAAAGTTTCTGCTTTTTCAAGATTTTCAGGCTGAATATAACAAAAAAGGTCGTCATCATCAGAAAACTCAATCATCTTGAACTCTCTGTCATTTTCTAATAGAGCATTACTGTTGCAAAAGTTAAGTTTATTTTCCAAACATTGAAATATCAAGGAATCAAGAGAAAGAAGCGATTTATAAATTGATTCATCGTTTATTTCATACTCTTTTTTAAGATCCAATATATCGTCACTTTCGTCATGGTAGTTTGCAATTGAAGGCTCATGATAAAAATCTACGAAAACTGAAAAATCTGTGATATACATCAAGTATTGGAGGAAAAAAATTCTTCGTTTATTGTCAGTCTCACATTCAATAGGTTTTATAAGCAAAAATTTGTCTTTTTCTATGCATCCAATCGCAATAAAGCCTTGCTTCATTCGAGAAGTATATAAAGTGTTCAGAAAGTATTGAGCAGATTTAATCGTCAGTAAATCGAATTGGCTTGAAAATCCACACATGTAAGACTTAACTACTTTATTATGAGGCCTATATGTAAACAGTGAATAAACTCTTGATTTGTAATTCTTTTTACGGTAGGTTTCTTCCACAACAATTTTTCCCAGCGGGCGATCATATACATCCAGAGCACTTTTCTTCAAATTTTGGATGCATAGTTGATATTTTTCCATTCTAAAATTGTTTGAGCATCCAAAAAATCCAAAATAGATTGTCGCTTTATTATAAAGTTCTCATACAATTTTTATTACAAGTAGCCCAGATTTTTCAATTAGTTCAATATATGTGTCATCAAGAAATAATCCTAACCCCAGAGTCCTTATTTTTTCTCTCACTTTGTCTTTTCCATATGAAATCAAATGATCTTGGCTTTGCTTAGCCGTTAGCACATCCAACGTTTCGAAGTGAAACCATTTCTGCCACTTTGACGTAGGTAATTTCGATACTTTGTCATATAATGATTTCTGATCTTTAAATTCAATATCTTGAAAAATCCCAAACACAAATTTTTCATTTTCTTTTATATTTTGAATTATATACAACACTCGAGATGCAAGCGAAATTTTAGACTCCTTTGAAAACACCGCAGCAACTTTTTCTTCTTTTTTGAGTTTTTTAAAAAGACTTTGTTTGCAGATAATACTAAGTTCTACAATGCTGAGCCTTGGATTCTCAATATTCAATGTATATTCGATTATTGTATTAAAATGCAAAATAAACCAAAAAACAAGCTTACTTGGCTGAATAGCTCTTATCTGGAACCCTTCACGAAGAATACATTCCACCAAAATTTCAACAGGAACTTCACAATGATAATGATCTAAATAATATTTCTGAGAATGAGACTTATTCAAAAAATTTACATCTCCACAAGATTTTAATACAAGTTTCTTATAGAAAATTTCTCTGGTTTTTGATGCTATATCATCTGGACTTATCCATGCCCCTCCAGAAATACTTGTCATTAGTTTAATTGAGGTCGGGTCTGGTGTAAATCCATATTGAAAAGATTGGGGAGGAATATTTTCAGACAGATTGATAAGACTGAGTGCAACATCAGCCCTGCAATACTGCACTACAAGTCAATCATAAATTCCTGATGCCAAATTTGAGTTTGCACAGTCTGTTATGTAAACAACTGCTGGCATACTTGGCTGATCCATTAAATCCAGTGAAAATAAGGCTCATTTTAATGTTGAAGCAAAGTCAATTTCGCTTTCTTTATTTCCATTCAAAAAATTAATGCCTAAATCATTTCGAATTTCTTCCATATAAGACTCAAACTGATCGATAATATCATCTGGTTTGAAGCCATCTCTGAGGTCAATTGATTGGACAACTACATGAAGTGGCTCATTTGGAGTTCTTACACAGATTATTCCTAATTCGACCTGAGCGTCGATTTCTTGTGAATAGTTGTTAATAGATCCAATTAAACTTCTTAAAGCAGTTGCGATTCTGTTGCTCATTGATTCTTTTAAAACAAAATTATATGCATATACAGAAGGTGCCAAATCAATCATAATTAAAATCCTGTATTTTGTATATCTAAATCTAATTGAATCTTCAAGTATTGGTCTACCCATTTCGCTGTTGTATTTGAATTCTGTGTCATTTAATATTGATTGTGGGTTGTTTAAGTATTTTCAATATCATAAAGCTCTTTCGACAAAAGAAATAACCCGAAAATCAGAAAGGACGATTGAATCATTCTCAGATGCCATTTTTGCAATTGAATTATTAAATATTCTGCCGAAGATATCAATTTTCAAGAAAGATGTTTGATTAATTAAAATTAGCTGTGATAAATAACCTAGCTATTCATTTTAAGCATAATATTTAAGCAAAGATATGAATTATAAATTTAAAAATATTTTAATTACAGATAGTGCTTTTATAATGATATATTTATATTTCTTCGTCCCAAGAAATTTGCTAATTTAATAATTGTGAAATGAGCATTTGAATTCCACTATAAAATCTTGAATGTTACAGATTTACTATTACTCTTTCTCTCGACTTACATCATCACATAGAAGTCAGAATTAGTTTTGATACCAAAACCACTCTTGAATTTCAAAAATAATCCATTTATAAAATGATCAGCTGTGTCATGTTCTGTGAGTTCCATATCAAACAAGGCCCAGCTTTAGTATACCAATATCCTGATAATTACCTTTCCAAGGACACTTTTGATTCTTTATCTGACATCCTTATCCCGCGTCCTGAACTCTGTGGAAAAGTGATAAGTGTCCAAGTCGTCGGTGATGAATATATAATTGGCCAACCTGTAATCATAGTCAACGACAAATATGAGCGTCAGAAAATAGAATTTAATTTCGCAGTAATCATTCCAGCTGAAGAATACTCTCGCTTTTCTCTCTATGAAAATATGATACGAAAGCTTGCCTTGCAGCTTACTGTTCTTGAGATAGAAAACGATTACATTTCAAACCCAGAAAAGCAAAAAGTGATGGGGAAGCTGTGTAAAGACATTTACTTGCAACTTTTAGAACGAAATGAGTGTTATATACCAATTGATAATTGAAATTTGATTATTATAGAGTTAGCAAGCAAAAATAAAAGATATCCGCCTAAGATTAGAAGTTGGCATGTGCCTACTCCGCTTATTGACTTGTATGATATTGTGGAAATCAGGTCTGATACTTCTTTAAATAAAATTGTAAAAGCAATTAATGGAATCAGGTGCGTGAAACAGATCAGTGAATATTCAAAAGTAGATGAAGGGCATGTAAAAGTTTGTCTTCAGCACCTATATTATCATGGGATGATTGAAATATCCGATTATTTTCAGGATAGCAATATATATAGAATTACAGCAAAAATCGGATTAATTCTTACAGAATATGCTGAAGAAGCTGTTCTATCTTTGGCAAGAAATTCAGACGAGCCAGAAATAGACGAAGTAGGATTGTTTGATTACTATTCTAAACTTTCTGATAAAACCATCAGAGAATTCAAGCTGGAACACCCTGATTTTGATACTATTGTTGATCTCCAAAAATTCATAAAATATGGCACAGTAAGAGGGCTTATCAGAAGAATTCACAAATATTATGTTAAATATAATGATTCGATATTAAGAAAAACAAAAACAAATCCATTGGATTTAGAAACAATCAGAAAAGCAGGCACATATTTAAATGGAAAACACAGCCTAGATGAAATTTCATGTGTTTATTATGAACATAAGTCTCAAGAAGTAGAAAAACCAATAGAAGATGCATGTATAACTTTTTTAAAATAAATTAACATCAGCTAACTGATGAGTAATAATGTCATATGAATTATACCTTTCATGCTGCCAATTTCCAGTAAAATAAAGTTTATTCTGATAGCAAACCGGTGGAGAAGATGTAAATAAGCCTAAATCATTAAAACTCACATATCCATCACTGATAATTTTATTTTCGTCTGGAAAATATTTACTCACATGCTTTTCATGAATTATCAGTATAAAATTCGTCAAAGTTACTGCTATTGATGGTCCAGGTATATCCAGCATAGGCTCAGCTTTTGTGATTGAATAATCATTCAAGTCAAAAATTTCAATACTAGTGACGTTACTCCATCCACCTGTGATATATACTTTCCCTTTATATTCGGCAACACCTTGGCAACTTCTTGCAGTTTCTAATTCTCCAATAATTTTTCATTCTTCTTTGGTAATATCGTATTCTTCTATTTCTTTTATTGGCTGAGCAGTAAATGAATCTGAGTCGGACCCTCCAAATACGAAAATTTTATTCCCGTACTTATGTGCTGAATGGTAACCTCTTGCTCTATTTAAATTTGGTCTTCCATAAGCAATATTACGCTGGGGGTCATATTCTATTACTCTTGTCATTGCTTGTATAGTTTGCCAGTTTACACCTCCTGAAAGAAAAATATTTCCATTATCAAGTGAAGTGAGTGCTGGAGCAATACAGCCTGCAAAAGGGGTCTCACTAACTGAAAAAAGTTCTCCAGTTCTCACATTATATTTAGTGTAAGAGCCATCATGCATTGAAATTCGATGCAATTCTTGGAGTGAGTTTTGATAAGAATATATATTAAAAGTAAATGATTCTTGGACAGCCTGCTTTATTTTGATAGTATCGATTTCTAAAGAAAGGGTCAGCGGAGTTAATTCAGAAGATGAATCTGATATAAGAGAATTTTTAAACTCTTCTTCATATGATTCTTTAAGCTCATTGCAACTTTCAATTAATTTTTCTTTTTCTTTTTCAGTGCGGTCAGCAAGCTCTTGCAGAGCAAGATCAACTGAGGTTTTAGTTTCTTCAGCAGCTGTTTGGATGAATTTTTGAAGGATTTGAATGTTTTCTTCAAGAATCCTTTTTTGAGCAGAAATGTTGTCCATGTTTGACAATATTAAGTTGTAGAATCATGAATAATAGGATAGTTTCACATTTTAGTCTTAATTCAAAAGTGATCTTTTAGAAACTATAAGCTGATCCAGCTATTAAATTATTGATTGATTGGCAAGGAAAAATTCTTATACTTTATTTGATATCGATGCTATTAATTCATTGTCTCATAAATCAATTAAGATTAAAAGCTCTGATTACATAAATTTGGTATATATGAAGCTCATTATATAAAACTGAATAAATTTGACAAGAGATAATAGTAATTAAATATTTAATTTGCTGATCTTAAACAATTATAATGTGTTCGATTATATTCAGTTTTTGCAATGAATGCTTT